>JAAIFI010000341.1:0-32306 GCA_011032875.1 Phlebia tremellosa
GCTCTTGACAAGGGCCGCGCGTCAGAAACCAGACTAATTGATGCCAGCTTTGGCTGAACCTGAACCCAACTTCCCCTTTGTTTGCCTCAGACCGAACCTGAACTACACTGAACTCAGGTCCAGTCTGACGTTCGAACCGGTTATCATCGGTTCTGAACCTGACCGCGGCAGCTTTACTTTATATTGGTGCAGACTACCCAGATCCGCAGTGGCTTACTGGTATGGGCGCCTATATTAATGTTTTTAGAATATGCCCAATCCCCCCTGTTCGACTGTATAAAGTAAAGATAAACATTGCTACAGGTATATCCAACATGTTTTACTACCTCAAAAAAATTTTTTGAGGTGCATATACGAGTGTGGAAAGTGGAAATGTGCACATTTTTGCAGTCTGACCCATTTCACGATCAGATACAGTAGTACAAGTATACCCTTAACAATTACATATATCGTCCATAAGTGCCATACTACGTGATCACTCTACTGCTTGAGATAACCCAACACTCGGCTCAACGCTCTGTGTGTATGTGATGTCGTCAAGCTCAAATCCGGAGCAGAATTTCAGGACAAATCTTTCACAATTTCGTTGGGCCAGAGGCGACAACGATGATTCTGTTCAGAACGACCCACCAACAAATCCTTTCTCGCGCTTCTACAATGCCATCGGGGGAGGATACATCCCCTTACGTTCTGGTGAAAGATCTAACGACGAAGAGGCATACTTTGCACTGTCGCGGTGGGAGAGGTACGTCTACTGGTCCCCTTGATAACGACGATGGCCTGATGTCCATGGCTATCAAGACTGCTTGGATTCGGTGGATGCTTGCTCGGCGCTGCTGTCTGCTTCTTCGTAGCATTCCTTACTCTGCCATTCCTTGCTCTTCGTCCTGCGAAGTTCGCATTATCATTCAGGTACGTAGCTTCGCCTTGTCAGCCGCTTGCTAGCCCACTCAAGGCCTCCTCTCAATTTGCCCAGTCTAGGAAGTCTGCTTGTCATGTTTGGGTAAGCCTCAGTCTTATATTGGGTAGAGAGACGGCTTGATAGTCCCCCAGTTTTTCGGTTCTCATTGGGCCTATCAACCATATCAAGCACCTGCTTTCAAAGGAACGCCTTCCGTTTTCAATTGCATACCTTTCAAGCCTCGGGTTGACTCTCTACTTCTCTCTTGGGGTACGACTTTCAATATGCCCAATGCTTCGTGTGCTCATTGTGCCTCTCCAGGCTCACTCATTTCTGGGATCTCTGCTGTGCTCCATCGTACAGGTGCGTTGACTGCCTAGATTCGACCTCATCGCCTGGTCGCTCATCGAACTCCAACGAATAGGTTGTTGCTCTTGTCTCCTACGTATTAGCATACTTTCCCGGAGGTACACAAACACTTCGATTTGGAGGGCAAATGGCCCTCCGCGGCGCTGGGAGTTTACTGCCGATATAGCGGTATTGCGCGTTTTCGTTCCCTGCTCCCGTCCTTTCTCACTCGTGCTGTGTTCATGCTTTCGGGATAGATACCTACCTTGTATTTATTACCCATATCTTCATTCATCCATACCGTCAGTGCGGTTACTGTAGTCCCGAGGTGCAACTCTCGTCCTCGAGGCTGCTTGACCAAGAACGATCGGTTGTTATCTCTGACCTGTGGGGCCGTTGCAGAGTTCCGGCTTAAACGGACGACGAGACTCACAACAGTCTGAATCAGGTCAAAGGTTGAGAAGACGGTCTGTGAAGAGTTGACGACACGATATCGGAGAGGGCATCACGCGAGTTTAGTAGTAGGAGACAGTATCAGTAATGGGAGCATAGAGCTGTGAACACTTTGTAGACTTATGTTCAACCATATATAAGGTGGCAGGTTCTGCGATCCATATACGCGGCCCAAGAGAAATGAAACAAGACTTTGAGCTCAAAACTCAGAGGCTGCGAGTCCGGTGCAAGGTCAGTCGTCTTCACCCGTGACTAGTTCAAGATCGTGAACGCGACAACACGCGTCAATTCAGTCTGACGCTGGCCTAAGCTCTTGTCCAACAACCTCTACCATCGTCTCAAGGTCTCTCCCCAGAGGTCGCCAAAATGGCATCTATTGCCCATTTGAGAGCGGTCATACTCTCAGTACTCAACTCTCCAAGCTCTCAAGACGGAAGCCAACAATTCTTCGAGGAACTCATGTCCAATAAACTCAGTTTAATCAACTTATTCAGTGTTGGTTCCCGCAACTCGCAAGAGCAGCGTGAGCTCGAGACTGGTGAGTGCTACTTGGGGATCTGTGGCCTTCAGCTGATATGATTACGCGTCAGGGCGCATCCTTGTCAATGGAAGACCCCTTGCCGTCAATTCTGATTTCACGAGACAAGTTGTCTTCATCTCTCAACAGCTGGACGTCTCGGAACGTTATGTCGCCAGTCTTCTACAAGACATGATATCTAGCAATCCAAACACGTCCCAAGAACAGCTCATCGACCTTACCATACTCGAATTTCACACAAGGCGTCGCCAACTTGCAGATTGCCTGCGTTATATATTTGAAGCCGCGGAGGTCGCGCAGAATGCAGAAGCTCCCCAGCTGTATGAACAATTGGAAGTTTTTGTGCGGCATCAGATTCTCTCGGAGAACCCCCAATTTCCTCGGAAGCTGTTTGCAGAAATGGACAAACTTGGGGATACCATCCTCAAGGTGCAGAATGCGAGGCAAAACGCAAAGAGTAGTACGACTGCACCATCTCAGCAAGGTTCGTGATTGATGTGTATTTTGTTCTTGCAATACTTATGCGGACTAGGTGGACAACTCGGCCATGAAATACTTACTGCTCGCTACGACTCACTACGATACGAGCGCCGCACCCTCGCCACTGTAACATACCTCCTTGGGCGCATGGGATACATATCTCCCGACGACGTCAAGAACATGGTTTCCTGGCTTCAGGTCAAACCCACTAACTCGATGACTTATTATGTCCTTCCTGCGGTGTTGGCATGCTTCGACGTCGTGGATCCCAATTCACTTGGCGGACAATCGCGCAGATATCTCGCAGTCGATGTGGACTTTGTCAAGAGCATGAAGATGCTGCTGAGCCCTGCTGCCGAATGGAATGAGAATGGACTGAAGGCAGTCATACTGCTCAAGTGGACATTATTTTTGACGGAGACGAGGCATAGATCACCAGACCTAGAGGACCGAGAAGGTTTCAGGACCGACGAGCTGGAGAGTCAGGTATGGAATGCGGTTCAGGGTGACTGTTTCCTCTATGCTGCGCGCACAGTCATCATGCTATACAAGAAACAGGGTGCATATCCACCGACATCATACGCCATAACCCTCCTCCAGAAGACCGATCAGGACCCCTTGGCGGAATTACCCACCGACGACTTTAAACCTGCCATCCTGGAATCCTTCGAGACACTCGTACGGCTTCTCATCACACATGCTTCGTCGGAGCTCCGCAAGATCAAGCAACGGCAAGAAGACATACTTCTGGCAAATGCCAGGACTGACAGAACGAGAGCATTTCGTTCTTCTGTCGCACAAGGACGGCAAACTGTGACCCCCTCTGAACCTCCTGTATCTGGTCCGCCACGCAACGACATTGCAATGCTGTTTACTTTGATTGGCATACTATATTCGGCATTGCCAGCGGAGCGCGCGTTGCAATTCTGGGGTGGCGGGTTTCTAGATGGGCAGCGCCAAACTTACCTAAACTACCTCGAATCAACAGCTGGCAAACTTCCCTCGTTCTTGCAATGGGCCGTATGGTCGACTCAGGCGCGGGACGTGGATGTGCTGATGGCACTCTATGATATGCTCACTGGACTGGCGAAGGGCCAGCAATGTAGCGAACTCGCGTATAACTTCCTGGCTAGGGGAGGTATGGAGGGATCTTTGGGCCAATCATCTACAGCTCTGGGGTCAGGACCGATTGTCTCATGGAGCGCTATCTTCGGTCTGCTAGAACAATGGGCAGCTGCAGGTTCATCTCCACGCCAGCAACCAAATATGGCCCCACAGGCTGGATCGTCGACAATGCAGCAGCCACAAACGCACCGAACACACCATCACCAGACCCTGATCCTGACACAGCAGGACGTCCTCCTTGCTCAATCATTCCTCCGCCTGCTATCTGCAGTGGTCACACACTCTGTTGCAGTCCGTATAACCATCAGCGGGCATGCTCGATTCCGTGCTATACCCACACTGATATCCTTAGTCCCGTTGAGCATCCCTCTTGAACTAAAAGGAGCACTTTTCGAGACCCTTGCATCGTTCTGTCTCCCTGGCGCAGGAAGTCCCGGTGTGGAAATATGCAAGTCCGTTTGGACGCTGATGGAGCGGCTGGAGTTGATCAACGTACGTTCTAGCCTGGGCGTGGGCACGAGCATGCCACCAGTCAAAGGCATTGAAGTTGAGCTAGAGGAGGTGGAATCGGTGCACAAGCTATACCCTGAGACGATCCCCTTCTTGAAACTGCTTAGCACACTCATTCACACCCCCAAGAGTGTGCCTATGCGCGACCTCATGTCCGAGGCTGAGCCGCTGAACACGATCCCGGAGGCGCTTGGACATCCCTACAGACCAGCTGGCATTGCTCCATATACGGCTTTTGTCATCGATAACGTTTTCTCTAGAATTTCGCAGCGCGAATACCTCCGGCCGACCGATAGATGGCGGATGAACGACCTCTGCTTGTGTTTTGTGGAACGTTCTTTGGCCGGGTTCGATCTCGAATCTCTCGTTGCTGCACCTGACGACCTTAGCACGAAGGCCGATGCACTGCTGCAGCTGGCTGCCCATCCTGGACACGATATCATGAAGCGCCTGCTAACCCAATCACCGCTTCAGAGTAGCATTCTATCCTACCTGGTCGACGGCTTAGACGGATTTGACAAAGGCCTGCTAGAGGATGAACCGTTTTTCCGAAGCACCATCGTTCGCATCCTTAGGATTGTCCACCGCGTCTTGGAAGTGCAAGATATCTTCTTGGATGTGTTCATTCCCTCGCTTTCTGCCCTAGGAGACTCCTTAAACGCCGAAGAGGTCCGACCTGTGTCATACTATATCAGATTTGACCAATCTCTGTTGCACGGGCAAGGCTACATTCCCGCTATTGCTGCATATGTATCGCATCCTGCCTATCCGGAGCTAATGTTGCTCTCCATCAAGATCCTCTCAGCACTTGCTACCCCCTCTACAGTCTCACAGCTAGCTGTTATCATCGACAGGAGTGGTGACTCGATTCGTATCCTGGATGGATATCAGAGCGTTATGGACTCAGAATCGCTAGTCGAGGTCGAAATGGCGGAGACATTGGCGGAGGAGAGCACCGGCGCTGGTGCGCCAGACCTCGATGAGAGCTCTGATGCGCTCACCCAGGCCATCAGATTGGCTGTGCTGGACTTCTTCATACAGAATACTCAGCCGAATCGACCATATCCAAATATCGCACATCTGCTATTATTCGGCAAAGCTGCTGTTGATAATCAAATTCAGGATCCTGCTGCCCTCGGTGCTCGACGTGCATGCATTCATTCCATCATCGACATCGTCAATCATGGTGTTCCTCGCCTGAAGACCAAAGGAAAACGTCGACAGTCCGCCAGTATGACTACTCAGGCACTCATGATCACACTTCCTGCTCTTGCTGACCGGTGCTACCAAGTCATATACCAGCTCTGCAAGCATCCTAGGACCTCCGACTTCTCTATGCGGTATCTGCGCTCCCGAGAAGACTTCTTCGCGCGCCATCTGGCTGCTCTGCCGTTCAGAGTTCCTTCCACCCTCGCCGATTTGTACGTTGAGGTGCAATTCAACGATTCATCAAGAGTGATTACCACAGTTCCCGCTTTGCGCGCATTCCTGCGACTGCGATCGACGATATTCGATCTCGTTGCCCTGGAGCTCCATGTTCTCACTGCCAAAAATCATCTTAAGAGCGTCGCTGAGCTGCTCGACCTGCTTTATGGAAACGAGGAAGCTCTTTTCGACGAAGATGCGTCAAACTGGGAAGATGAGGTCTTTAAACCTTTCCATGAGGTCGGGCAATCACATACAAGGATGATCGAATTCTTGCAGTCGTTAGACTTTGACTGGTCGGATAGTGTCGCAGTGGAGCAGAGCTCTTTGGATTTCCTCAGCCAGCTCAATCTGTCCAGCTGCCTTCGAACGGACAATTCTGGCTGTGAGATCGTAGACCGGGCGGCTCTCCTAGGGTTGCTGACAGCCGCGAGACAAACACTCCATGCTCAAGGTCGTATTCTCACCCCCGCACACTCGCAACAGCTCGCAACAGAAACCACCTATGTCCTGGAAAGTTGTGTCATAGAAAACCACAGGCGGGAGATTCAATACGCAACAGCCTGCTGCTACGAGTCGTGGAGAAGATTGTTGGACGTGACGCTCGTCAAGTGCTTCGATCGAATCCCCCAGGAACGCAGAGAAGGGCTACTGTTCGACCTGCTGCATGCTCTGCCCAGCGCGCTGTGCTCAGTGAACACACAAGATAGCACTGCTGCTATCCTCTCGGAAGCTATCCTCTCCGCACTCACCAAGCTTAGAGCGGACAGACAGCGTCTCCTCCTTCTGCGCTCCCCGACATATGATATCGAATCTAGCACTTTGCCTGCAGAGAGATTATTCACGCTTCTGCGAAATTTGGTCACCTCTGTCCTCGACGGCAACCGCAATGAACTGGTTAGGGGAAATCTTTATGCATCGCTCGTCAACTACATCCACTTGATTACGGACGCAGAGGATGTGCCAGCAGATGTCAACGCTGCATCATTGGCGTTGTCTGTGTCTCGATGGGGCGCCTCAGAAGCTCCGTCAGCAGATAGTTTATCAGTAGTTGCTACCGAGCACTCACGACAAACCTCGAAGCCGTTATTGCTGGGTGGTAGCGCGCAAATCCTCAAGCCTGCCATGGAGCGCCTCGTGTCGTTGATTTCTCGAGATGCTATTGATGGCGCCGAAGTTTGGAAGACGGTCGCATTCGTACTCCTGGACTCTCTGGTCCGTCTATCTGTAGCGGAGAGACAGCCAGCCGTTCTGACTGCATTATCGCGCCCTGGCTTCATCTCCGGTTTCGTCCAAGGATTGAAAGAATCAGACTTCCGGTTGCAAGGTGTCCTCAAGCCTGATCCAGGTGAGTGCTCACAAGTATCCCTATCAAGTGTGTCTCAATTTGTGCTTCAAACAGACGACTTGAACCCCTTGTATGTCTATGAGGCTAAAATGTCCCTGTTAATTCGAATGTCCCAGAGTCGGCCGGGGGCAGAGCGTCTGCTGGAAGCGCGTCTGATACGAGTGCTGACCGAATGCGACTTCCCGGACACAAGACCAGAAGCGGACCAAGCGTTCATAGGTAAAGGTGGATTCAATTCCTGCTTGTGTCATGCTGATCTTCTAGCAGATCACGACAGTTTCCTTCCTTCTGCAATCCAACGGTACCATCAACTCCTCATTCCAGCCCTTCAAGTAGTGACAGGCGTACTTGCTACACTCGGTCCCAAGCATACCTCTGCGTCAAGTCAAGTATGCAATCTTCTTTGGATTTCTTTGAATTTTTGTTGATATACTTCAAAGGCTCTGGAATTCTTACGGAGCCACAGGGATACTGCAATCCTTCTCTTGAAGAACGAGACAGACGATTTATCGCTATCGTCTATTGAGGAGATGCGCCTTCTTGTCTCTCTCAGCACAACTGTACTGCCATTGGTACCGAAGACTGAATTGGTAAATATATCCTTTCGACGCATGTAGGTCTTGCCTCTGATGTACTACCTTAGATCTCGACTAGCGGCTTCGGCGGCATTCATGCCGCAGTACTGCACTTAGCAGCCGCAACGCTTGGTAATCGGCATTGGTCGGACGCGATCAGGCCATCCACAGATGAAGAACTCGCTGATGCCTCCGTGCAAGCACCTGGTATGTCAACGCTTTCTATTCTGTATCTTACCAACTTGCTGAGCTGTTAAGCAGCGTACGGTCAAACGCAATTCAGGGTCAACCTTCAAAAGAAGGAGATGCATCTATGCAAGTCGCTTGTGACGTATCTGGGCGGTGCGAGTAGCTTCACAGGTGCGAATTTTGTCTTACACAAAAGAAATAATCAACTCATCCATCATACTATGTGGTTTCTATCAGAGCATGAGTTTTCAGCTGTCTTGTCTCCTGCCATCACGACAAAGCAGGAAGAGGGTGTTTCTCGCTTCATGGGTGCGTACAGCAGGCTGGGGCTGTCTAATCATACACTGAGGGAATTTTCTCAGCTATCCTACCCTCTGTTGGAGACGCGATTGATGCCCTCAGCAACATCCACGACGGGCTCTCACATACGCTAAAGCAATTTGTCGATTTCTCCGCAGAACTGGCGTCGAAAGATCACGCGCTTGAGAATCTCCCTGAGGTACGTGGTGGTTTTGCCGCGCTCGCAGCACACTTACACTCGAGTGTAGATTTTCAGCATACCAGACACAATCTCATTCGAGAACTTGGATGTAACGCAGCGCCAGGCGTTGATAAATAACGAGTTGCAGAAATGGCAGACCGATGCCCGAACCCGGGCCCATGTACTATTTCGTATGCCTTCCAAAACTTGGATACATGGGCCGACTCAACTGACCAATCTCGGACAGAACTGCTCGAGATGCTTCTCCTGCTGGTGTGGAGACATATAGGCGTATACGGTGCCCAAGACCGGCCGGTTGACTTGCAAAACCTGAACATGTCGATCCGACTTGCTCCCTCATTCGACGTGAGCACATTCCGTGACGAAGTTGGGAGGAAGTTGGGCCCCGTGCTGCATCGTATGAGTGCGATGGTAAGTCTTACCAATTGGGCCGCCCCGGTGCGTTGCTAACCCAGAACCTATCTCAGTCGCTGGAGACTCTCGGGTTAGGGTGGCAGTCGTACGAGAAGTACATGGAGATCATGGCGTGGAGATTGAAGGAGTCGGCTGGATTGCACGATTCGTCTGATACAGAGGACGCGAAAACCGAATCATCATGAGGGTATACACCCTGTGGTCGTGATGCCAGTAGATGTACATAACATGATTACTACGACCGTTTCTTACCTCAGAGGTTGGAGTACTGGTAGATTATATATCTGCGCCGTTTTTACCTCTTTGCTGCGAAACTGCCGCTGCATGTGGTCTTCAGGAGTACTGTGATAGCTTCTGCAACATGTGCGAGATGTGGCAAGCCGGTTTCACCGTGTTCTAGCTTCTGAACTTGCGCAAATTGTGCCAGCGCCTGCCAGTGCATCCGTTGACGCGTGAACGCGACCGCACGCGTCGAGATCGGTCCGAGAACGTTTTTACTCGAGTTCTTTGTCTTCCTCTCACACGACATCACTTCCCTCTCTCCTCCGCCGTCACGACTGAGCCATGTCCTCTATAACATACAGACAGTACATGGGCGAGTCTGATTTGCCTTATATCATGGCTCTGGTTCAACACGAACTTAGCGAGCCGTATGTCATCTACACATACCGATACTTCCTGCACCAGTGGTATGCATCTTCCTTATCTCCTCTTTACGACCTCATTAATAGTGTACCATCATGCTAGGCCTCATCTTTCTTTCCTAGTGAGCTCTTCGACCACTTCGCCATCGACCACCTTGTGTGATATTCGGTACACTTAGGCATACCCCTCAGGCTCGAATGAGCCAGTAGGAGTCATCGTATGCAAGCAGAGTTTTCATCGTGACGATAAGTCAAGGAACAGAGGATATATTGCTATGCTGAGCGTACACAGGAACTGGAGAAAGCGAGGAATCGGTGTGTGCTGCCGTCGCCCCTAGAATGTCTCATTACACTCATCCACCTTATTGCAGCTAGCACACTTGTACGACGGTCAATAGACAGGATGAGACGAGCGGGCGCGACCGAGGTGCGCTTTTTGGGGACATTCCTCCTCTTTCGCAACGCTTGTTTCGCTAACACCTTTGCAGGTCGTACTCGAGACAGAGTTTGACAATTCTGCTGCACTCTCTCTATACGAATCTTTCGGATTCATACGTGAGAAGCGGCTTTATCGGTTCTATTTGAACGGGAAAGACGCTTTTCGCCTCGTGCTAGTCGTCACGCCCATATGTTCTTCTGACGAAGACAGCGACTCTGACGCAGAATCGCAGGTCGACCAGGTGGTCCTGACAAAAGCTCGTCCGCTAACGGCACCAGGATCTCTCCTGGTCCCTCCAGTGCCCATTCGATTCTTCCCGGCGATACCCTACGACTCGGACGACGAAGTGTCATCCCGTTAGCCCCGTTAGACACTCTCAGTTTACGTTGATCCCTTATTTCTTGCGTTTGGACTGTCTGATGTATTTTCTCTGGCAATCTCCACTCTGTTGGCGTCTAGGTAGCGTACGGTAATGCTAAACTGTACCATCAGTGTCCTCTTGTCACGTATTTATTACTCTACTCTCATTTGCAATCATCTCTGTCCACCCGACCGAGGCTTGGCAAGGTATTGTCGGAGGATCGCCGTATAGTCGCAGGAATTCTCCGTCATCTGACACAGCAGTAGCTGTGGCTGTTTTGATTCTTTGATTCTTTGAGAAAGTTTTGGTAGGTTGGCGGCTTTTCCGCTCATGTGTTTTGGTGCGTTGGCGGACGACGTGGCAGAAATACGTGGAACAGCTTGGAGACCCCCGGAACCAGCGTGTGAACGCCCAAAAGGGAGGACTTTCCGGGGTCCTACTGACGTGGCGGGTGTGTGGTCTTGAACTGGCCCGTTATAAGACAAACGACGAGCACGCTTGGTTGCATCCCATCCACATCGTCCCTCTCTTCCTTCTCATCATGACTCGGTTGTCTCGCCGACCAACGAGGACACAGTCACGACGCCTCGCGTCCTCCCTGTCCCTTCTCTTCTTCGCATGTCTCGCTCTTCTTCTCTTGTGTCCGGTAGCGGTGAGCGCAGACCAGGAGAAGGACAAGTATGGTCCAGTTATCGGTATCGGTAAGTGGGATTACGTCTGACAGCTTTACTTCCCGTTACTGACTAGCTCCCTTCAGATTTGGGTACAACGTGAGTTTGTTAAAGAGCCTCTTGTCTCAACGTTCTTACTGACCGCCCTGCTTTCTCGATCCAGCTACTCTTGTGTAGGGTACGTACGCGCCTCTTCGCTTCGCTCTCCGCTTTCTGATTATCTTGCAGCGTACAGCGTGGTGGACGAGTAGAAATTATCGCGAACGATCAAGGTCACCGTATTACACCCTCGTGGGTCAGCTTCAGCGACGACGAGAGACTGTAAGTGTTATATCAACAATCATGCAAAACCAATACTCACATCTCGCGATAGTGTCGGAGATGCCGCTAAGAACGCCTACCACTCAAATCCTGAGAACACGGTCTTCGACGCCAAGCGTCTCATCGGTCGCAAACTTGACGACCCTGAGGTTGAGCGCGATCAGAAGCACTGGCCATTCAAGATTGTCAAGAAGAACGACAAGCCTGCTATTGAAGTCCAGTACAAAGGCGAGAAGCGGCAGTTCGTGAGTACATCAGCTCGGACTTCCGCGATGGATGTGCTGACCTTCCGCGCAGACTCCAGAAGAGATCTCCGCTATGGTCCTGGGCAAGATGAAGGAGACCGCCGAGGCGTACCTTGGAAAGACCGTCACCCACGCCGTTGTAACTGTTCCTGCGTGTACGTTATCATTTTTATCATGCCTTCAACGGAATCTCACAGTCATACTAGACTTCAACGATGCCCAGCGTCAGGCTACCAAGGATGCCGGTACGATTGCCGGTCTCCAGGTCCTTCGTATCATCAACGAGCCTACCGCTGCTGCTATCGCCTATGGCCTTGACAAGAAGGGCGGTGAATCGCAGATTATCGTGTACGACCTCGGAGGAGGAACCTTCGACGTTTCCCTCCTGTCTATTGACGACGGTGTCTTCGAGGTGCTGGCCACCGCTGGTGACACTCATCTTGGCGGTGAGGACTTTGACAACCGTGTGATGGAGTACTTCACGAAGTTGTACAAGAAGAAGACCGGCACCGACGTCTCTCACAATCTCCGCGCTCTCGGCAAGCTTAAGCGTGAAGTCGAGAAGGCCAAGCGCACACTCTCTAGCCAGCAGTCCACGCGTCTCGAAATCGAGTCTTTCGAGGGTGGTAATGACTTCTCCGAGACTCTTACTCGCGCGAAGTTCGAGGAGCTGAACATGGATCTTTTCCGTAAGACGATGAAGCCCGTTGAGCAGGTCCTCAAGGACGCCAACCTCAAGAAGGAGGACATTGATGAAGTAAGTCAAACATCGGATCTAGATAGTTTGAAATGCAATAACTAACGCAACTGCCAGATCGTTCTTGTTGGAGGTTCGACTCGTATCCCCAAGGTCCAACAGCTCCTCAAGGAGTACTTCAACAAGGAGCCCTCGAAGGGTATCAACCCTGACGAGGCTGTTGCCTACGGTGCCGCTGTCCAGGGCGGTATTCTCTCCGGCGACGAGTCTCTCGGTGACGTCGTTCTTGTTGATGTCAACCCCCTCACCCTTGGTATCGAGACCACTGGTGGAGTTATGACCAAGCTTATCCCCCGCAACACCGTCATTCCCACTCGCAAGAGTCAAATCTTCTCTACGGCGGCTGATAACCAGCCCACCGTGCTAATTCAGGTATATGAGGGCGAACGTTCGCTTACGAAGGACAACAACTTGCTCGGCAAGTTCGAGCTGACTGGTATCCCGCCCGCTCCTCGNCACCGTGCTAATTCAGGTATATGAGGGCGAACGTTCGCTTACGAAGGACAACAACTTGCTCGGCAAGTTCGAGCTGACTGGTATCCCGCCCGCTCCTCGTGGTGTCCCTCAAATCGAGGTCATCTTCGAGATCGACGCTAACGGTGTCCTGAACGTCAAGGCTGCCGATAAGGGAACGTGAGTCGCTTCAGTTGATATGTGTTCATCGCCAAATACTAATCCGTCCTTCCATCTTAGCGGCAAGACGGAGTCTATCACGATCACCAACGAGAAGGGTCGCCTTTCCCCTGAGGAGATAGAGCGTATGGTCCGCGAGGCTGAGGAGTTTGCCGCGGAGGACGAGTCCAATCGCAAGCGCATCGAGGCGCTCAACGGTCTCTCCACCTTCGTGTACAGTCTGAAGAATCAGCTTGGCGACGATGAGGGACTCGGTGGCAAGATTGACGATGATGACAAGAGGACGATCCTCGACGCCATCAAGGAGACAACTGAGTGGATTGAGGAGTACGGACAGAGTGCCTCCGCGGAGGACCTGGAGGAGAAGCTGCAGGACGTGCAAAAGATCGTGAACCCGATCACGAGCAAGCTGTATGCCAGCGACTATGCCGCTGGCCCCGATGATGATGACCAGGAGCCATTCCGCTCGCACGACGAATTGTAGATCATAGTAGTTCTCTCATATTGTTGTTATAGTTTAGCGGATAAATATTTTGGGACTTACAAACTTAAACCCCGTGCGTTCACTCGTGGCTGAGACGGTCTACAAGACAAAATATGATGTTTGTACAATATACGAAACAAGTCCTTCGAAGATACAATACACTGTCTATGACTGATGTGAAGACGTGGCAGTACGAGCAAGGTCCGAGCGATGAACGTTGCGGGTTGTAACATAAAGATTTGGATTCGCGATTGCAGAAGTAGGTGATATACAGAAGCGGGACAACACTTTCAGATGGTGAGAACCAAAGCTATAAAAGATAGAAACGTCTCATTATACGTTGCAGAACGGAGTATAAAACGTGAACGTCGGGATATGCAAAGACCGGCTGGGGGAAAAGACGTGAAGGTGACTCGATACGACTGTGTCAGTCGAATGCCTCCTCTGCGCTCCTCCGCACCAGGCGACGAACTTTCTTCTTGTAGACTGAGGGGCAGTAGAAGTCGTTTAGCGTCGCAATTCGGTTCCCTATAGCGAGTGACAGGAAACGCACCATCCCAGTTATCGCGTACCTCCTTCGCGGCATCAACATTGGCGGGGCTGTCGGTGTTTGGCCTGTCTGACGAGAGCAAGGAGATGACACTGAGAAGCTGCATGACGTTGAGGATGATTAGCTCGTCGATGTGTAGCCATACAAAGGATACGTACGATTGATTCGACAGTGTGAACTGGCAGCCAACGCTCTCCGGATTCTTCATAGCCGTACTGATCCTCGCCAGGAGGGTGCTGTAAAAGGTCATGTCAAGACAAGAGGCATTTCGAGTGGTTACTGTACTCACCAAGATGGAGATGCAGACTCTGCCGTCCGGATAGACTACGACAATATATTAAGGTAAAGTCGATTATGAGGGACGGTCAGCTCACTGTTCGGATGCCACATCGGTGTTATGAAACGGAGCTTCGGAGGAGAGAGAGGAAAGTCTTCTGGGAACGACAGCCGTGCCTTGAAGAAACCGCCCTCGCTGTGCCACTTGAGCCTCTCAAACATAGATCGATACACATCCGAACGTACTATAAGGTATCGGGCGGGCTGTAGGGCATACGAAGCATGAGGTTCAGCAGAACGGGCTAGATGGCCACTGGGACGCACCCGATAATCATGACTTCCCACTCATAGAGGTTGGTGTCGTCAACAAGGCCTTTTCATGAGAACGGTACTGTCAATCTCGTTTGAACGGGAGAAGCAGGAAAACGAGGGTGTACGGCACCTGCTGAAAAGCCGTCTACAGGGTGTTTGGTGAGCTCCGCGAGCTGGCGCCGAAGAAGCAGGGTGTTGGACGGGGTGTTCGTTGGTGCTGGTGAAGAGCTCATCGTAACAAACGAGGCTGAACTGGAGTCGAGTGGACAAAGAAAGAGTAAGATGCGTGCAATCTGCTGGATCGATGTCAAGAGCAGGTGGTGGGAGATGGTAGAGATGTGCTTGCCTTGTGTAGGGCAAAATAAATAATTAGACGCTAATCAGACGCTAACTTATGCAGTCCCACCAAGACCCCAGACTGTATTCCGCATTGACCACCAAGAACGAGGCTACAGTGTATTCGATAATCGTCGTAAATTGCGGGGTTTGTCTTAGTCTACATTGCATGATGATTCCGTGCGGGTGGAATTAAACACTGAATTTACTAGCCGCGGGATGGATATCCATCCGGGGTCCTGATCACGCATAAATCGCCGACGCGCAGGCGCTAGAAAGGTTACTGCCAGACCATGACCGACGCTCCGCCAACTATTGATGTCGCGATAGACGAAGTACGTATCTAACACGAACATTGACGTGGTACAATATTCACCGTGATTTAGACAAATCTCGGGGGCGATAATGGAGGCATATACGTCTTTCAGTGGTTGGGCTCCAATGAGAAAGCCCTGCAGCATGCTACCCCAGTGCGTGCTTTCCGTATGAGATATTATATACTTGATCAACGACGTTCTGGCACTAGGAAGATCTCAAGGAGCAACAAGCACCTCTAGTAGAAGCGCTGCTGAAGATTATATCCACCCCAGACACCTATCCGTTACCAGGTCGCCCCGTCAGAGAACTCGTAGCGCAATGCCTAGTCCACATTTACACGCATGGCGAAACCAAGACACTCTACGACACTGTGCAGACACTTCTCAAGCTACTCCCCGATGCCAAGACGACTCTCAAGGAGATACATCGCGTGTCAGTACCTGTTTTGCTCTGTCGGGCTCTGAGCTCATGCCGTTTGCAGTGCGGCTATGTATTGTATTGGAGTACTCATGAAGAATTTCGGGAGCCAAGTGCGTAATGACATCTCCGTGATTATTGCTGTTGCCTCATACTCCGTCAGATAATGTCGTTAGTCGTTGAAACGGTGACAGCATCTTTGAAGCTAGCGAAGTCATCCCAAGTGTGTATATTGTCAATCTCAGCAGTCCGGAACATGGCTCATGTAACCCTCACTAGCCAACAATCATGCGCTACCATGCGCTTATAACATTGGAGAATACTCTTCTCACAGCAAAGCGTGCAGTCACCGACTCTCAGATCAAAGACATCGTCAAATTTACAAGATCATCCCTTAGTGACAAATCGTTCCCTGTCATTCGTGCTGCCTCAAGCGTAGGTTAGATCTTTTCGAAAAGTTATCTTCACTTAAAATCTCGCAGGTTCTAATGCTATTGTTTCCATTCCCGGACTCAACGAAGCCACTAGCTGACGTCGAACAATTGGTCGTTGTATGTGCGAAGCAGTTGGAAGCCGCCGACCAGCCCACCAGAAGTGCACTCTCGAAATTAGTTGCTCATGTCTTGGCCTCGACACAGGTCGAACACGTTGTGCCAGTTGCAGAGCCCTCGAAACAGGCGAAGAAGGGTGCGGGTGCCAACCAGGAAGAGGACGACGACGACGAGCCTGCTGGAACCCACTCTGTGCTCCAAGAAGTCAAGAAACTGATGACTCCACAGGACATGCTAGCGCAGTTGTCAACCCAATTCAATAAACCGAACACGTCTCGTCGGACGAGGATCGGGATTTTTGACTGTTATGTCGCGTTACTTACAGCGCTTGGATCAGCTTTTGCAGAGAACAACTATGCTTTGATCGTAAATCACCTCATGAACGAGCTCGTGTCCAATCCCCGCAATATTGGTACAAGATACGAGGTTCTCTTCGTCCGAAAGCTCGTTGGTATCGTACTCCGTGACCTCATTGGCGTGCGGATGTTAGGCGAGCAAGCGCAGATCACAGCAATACAGGAGCTCTCCAATTCGTACCTCAAGCGGTGGCCGGCTCTTTTGCCTGGTCAAACTGCTCCGAACGCCTTGGTGCTAACAGTCGCATTACGAGAAGTAGCTGGCCTATTACAACAACTCGGCAACGCCCCCCTCCCCGTACAAGTACGTTATCACAATTCCAGAGTCTGTTGTTGTCCTGACAGCGTTATAGGACGCCCTCCTCGATCCCATGATGACTTTGCTATCTCATCCGGTACATACAGTCAGGCTCAGCGCAGCCTGGACCCTGCGCTGCTTCTGTTATTCCACGCCATTACGTCTCCCTAAGGTGCTGCTCAACCTGGTGGAGTTATTACAACACGATCTCACTGCGCTATCCACCCCTGCCGCACCTTCAGACATTCACCTTCGGGTCTTGGGTCGTGCATATGGCCTCATCGGCCTCCTATCTGTTATTCCCCAAAGACCACTCTATGTCTCGTACGATATCAGCGCGAACGTCTTTTACATTGCAGTTCAATTGCTCAAACGCGCGGGTGAACACGATGTCAAGGTGGCGAAGGTCGAGCTCGAGGTTGCGTGGACAATGATTGCATCTCTAATGACTCTGGGTCCCAACTTTGTCAGGGCCCACCTACCTCAATTACTCGTTCTTTGGCGGAACGCCTTGCCAAAGCCAACTACGAAAGACGGTCTTTCAGGCAGAAGTCCGACAGAGTGGCTGTTCCTACTCAACGTCCGCGAGAACGCACTACGCGCAGTGTACAGTTTCCTCATGCACAACTCACCAGTTCTCGTTACGGCGGATGTTGCACGTAGAATAACATCTCTCTTGACCAACGCCTTGCAGTTTGCTGGCACGTTCGCTACTCAGCGCGTCGAAGATGTTGTCGACCAACCACCAGAGGCGGACGGGAAGGGCTTGACGCTCGTCGGCGTCGATGCGCTCTTCAGGACGCGAATCTTCCAGTGCTTCTCAGCTTTAGGGGTCGCAAAGGTCAACGAGACCACGCAGTCATCCCTGCTACAATCCGCCATCACTCTTTTTGCGAGTCCTGAAGGCTACAGTGGATCGTCAGTGCAGGCCGCGATAGCCGCATCGTCTGGAGCATTCACTAGCATCTGGCAGAGCACTGATTGCTATGCGTATGGCCTTACGGACATCGAGCTCGTTGATGATGTATCAGGCAATCTGGTGGAGGGGACAGGCGACTGGCTCAATCGAGACACCATTGATGCAGCCATCGATGACATGGTCAGCCACTGCATATCTTTCGACGGGCTGTTCACTCACACGCTCCGATATAGTGTCTAAGACCCATTCTACGCTCCTGGGAGCATGATCCTTTGAATCTATGTCACAGTAGTCTGACTGACAAAGGCGTCAAGCCGGATACGGCTCCAGCGCTGACAGCCTCCGTGAATGCCGCGATAAGCCTTTTCGCCGAGCTGTTGCCATTGCAAGACTTGTCGTCGGTGACTCGCACTGTGACTCAGCTACTAGAAGCAACAGCATCATCCAAGGTCGACAAAAATTCGGGTCGAAAAGCCGCCGTGCTAGTGAACACCACTACCGCCCTGGTTCTTGCACTTCGGAGAGTTCGTCAGACGTCAGATACTCTGGGTAATCCACAGGTGACCTCAGCATTGGCTGATTTCTTGAAGGTGCGTTGTCACGAAGTCTGCGTTCCAAACCGGGCTGACTTCCTCTTTTCAGGGGGTTCTTGTCGACGGAGATGTCCTTCTACGACAAGCTGCAAGCGAGGCTATCGGACGTTTGGCCAGCATAGCCGGAACAAGCTTCCTCACTAGTCAAATCAAGACGCTAGTAAACGAAGTTGTGAGCAATCGTGATCCATATGGGCGAGCTGGTTGCGCTCTTGCCTTCGGCTCGGTATACAGTCACGTAGGAGGTCTCGCTGCGGGACCTCTGTTGAAGACAACGATCCACGTCTTGATGTCCTTGATAAACGACCCGCACCCAGTAGTGAATTTCTGGGCTCTCCGTGCCCTATCACGAGTCATTGACGCCGCAAGCCTCGCATATGCATCCCATGTCCCCAGCACTCTCGGATTACTTTTCAAAGTATACATGCTCGAGTCCCATGAGCCGGAAGGAGGGAACCTGAACTACGTCAACATGAGCGGAGAACTCCCCTTCTATCAAGCATTGTGTCAAACCATCGATGCTATCATCACAGTAGTTGGGCCTGACATCCAAGAATCAGCGAAGACTCGCTCTCTCGTGCTGGACCTAGTGCACCAATTCATCCGCGATGACGAACCCGGCGTCCGTGTCGAAGCCATCAGATGTATACAACATCTATTAATCTTTGCGCCCGAACATATTGACGTACCAAAACTGGTGGCTCAATTTCGCGAATACCTTGCTTCGTCGCGGAGACCGCTCAAGATGACTTCCATCAATGCTCTCTACCAGCTTGTGCAGAGGGATGTGATGACAATCTCGAAGCTAGGCGGCGATCAGCTAGTTGAAGAACTCTTTGCCATGCTCGACGACGACTCTTCTATCGACGGCGTTCGAAACGTCATAACGTCCTGGCTCCAACAGACCGTCGTGTACAATCCGTCTGCGTGGATTGATCTTTGTCAAAGGATCATGTCCCGAACGACA
Source organism: Phlebia tremellosa (assembly GCA_011032875.1). Lineage (NCBI taxonomy): Eukaryota > Fungi > Basidiomycota > Agaricomycetes > Polyporales > Meruliaceae > Phlebia > Phlebia tremellosa. Next base: position 19,257 of record JAAIFI010000341.1, read on the forward strand.
GCATCACAGCAGGCTGTGGATGCTGCAGCCAAGCGTGGTGAGATGGCGGACGACGAAGGCCAGTCCCTGAGTGTTGAACCAACTGATGATGGAGGTGCACAGAATCCCTCTCGGTCAACCGCGAGATGGCGCACACAACTGTTTGCTCTTCGGTGTCTTCATGAGATCTGTGTGACAGTTGGTCGTTCTGGCCGGAGAGAGCATCTGGACATCGGTTTTGCGAGAAGCCAAGGGCTTCCTCTACACCGGCTTTTGGTGTCCCGCATATCGGACTTGATCAAGATTGCGTTCACAGCATCTGCAGCACATGTCATGGAAATCCGTCTGGAAGGTCTAACGGTTTTGAGAGATGTCATAGAGGTGGGGATCTCTTTACTCGGATCGTGGACTCTGTGCTGAACCATTCGCCAGATATTCGCCGAATCGCCAGACCCCGATTTTGAGGGTGCTCTGCTGTTGGAGCAATATCAAGCTCCAATTACTGCAGCGCTTACACCGGCATTCTCTGCGGATGCAACACCCGAAATATTAGCTTCTGCTATCAAAGCATGTGCGGTCTTCGTCGGCTCGGGTGTGGTAAAAGACGTGAGCAGGATGGGTCGCATACTGAAGCTCTTAACTTCTGCCTTAGAGCAATGTCAGAGTAAGTATTTTCTTTGTAGAGTTGGGTCATGAACTTATGAACTCCTTGCTAGAATCGGGCTTGTTGCAGTTAGGGGATGCCGGAGAATTAGGTCCGAACGCATCGGTCATGTTGCGAATAGCGACATTGTCTGCCTGGGCCGAGCTTGAAATTTTTACGGAGACGCAGCAGTATCTGGTCAATGTGGTAGCCCCTTACCGCAGAGCGCTTGCTTCATTATGGATCGGCTCCTTGAGGGACTACGCTAGTATCAAGGCTGGTACCGAACTATTGGATGATTCTTCTACCGGAGCAGTCGACACTTCATATTCTAGCCTTGGGAAGGAGGTCCTACTACCTGTGCGTCACTCTTCAACTCTATTTTTCGATCCTAATTCGCATTGCATAGTATTACCGCGATTCTTGGTCCGTCATCATACAGGCTGTAACGAGCTCTATGGAACTGGGAGATCCGTCCATACGGATTGCACTCGATGGAGGAGACCCACTTACTACGGAACACGTTGTTACGAACGGTGACACCGCAAATGACCATCCTGCGGCCTTCTTCTTCGTCATATTCGGGCTCGTGTTCGAAGCTTTGGCCACCTCGACTCCGGACATAGGTGTCCAAAGCATCAGGACTTCGATTGTGGCCTTGAAAGCCCTCAAATACCTTGTTCAAAATCAATATGCTGGCAACGCGTTCCGCGATATTGCCATCTTCGAGGAATTGGTCAATTTGTTCTATAGAATAGCTTTAACAGAACCAGTCTCGGTTCAGGTGCATCTGGTTGAGACTCTAGCGAGTCTTGCTACGAGCATCTCCAAAGCGCAAAGGTGCCCCATTTCTGATGTCACGTTCGAATACCGTTCGCTTATCAGGTTGGCAGCAACGGGCAAGCTGAAGACTACTCTTCGCCGCCTCAAATTCACTGCCTGCGAATCTGCGCTTATGTCCTGAAGCGAGTCATCAACAGCCCCAGAGAAAACACCCTTCGTAAGTGATATCTACTTTTCTCGCCAGACATCCTCTTAACATGATCGTGTGCGCAGACGACACCTCTCCAACAGATAAAATCAAGCTTATTAATGCATCATTTGATGCATTCATCACAATTGCGGCTGCCTGCGACCCTGCCCGGAATCTAGAGTACAGGATAGTTGCGGTGACACTCTATAATGGTAATGTATTTTCTTCGTCACCGCACATAATTCTGACTAGTAGCTGCAGACCTGCTCAAGGATGAGCTATCGGATGCCGATTACGTTGGCCCTACGCTTCAGTCGCTGAAAAAGCTTCTAGAGAACCCGCCTACAACTGTAGCCGGGAAATCCAGGTATGAAAAGATGGTGCATGCCATCCTTTCAGCATGCCTGGTGAACATAGACGCCATGAGGTTCGTTCGTTGCATTATCTCTCCCGAGGCCGGTCAACAGATGTCACTTTTAGAGGTCGCGAAGGTCCAGCTTGTGCGAAGAAGATCAAAAGCAACCTTTTGGCAGCGGTCTTGATACTCACTGTTGTGCCATCGCCAGTCCGAATCGGCAAGGCACTTGTTGAACATTGTTGCTTCCTCATATCTCAGAAACTCGCTGATCCAGACGAGGTATGTTCTTTTCTTATATCGACCTATTCACAATTGTGTGACCAACACGACTTTCCTTCAGCTGTCCGTGATCGCCGCGCATTGTGCCAAAACACTTATAATGGCATCTACTTCGGGCCTTCCCGCTCTTCAACATGTAACCAGGCTTCTATTGCCTGGCATGATTGATTGTGTAGCACAAATAGCCGCTATGGACGACGAAGCATCGTATGATAGGCGGTCTCAAATCATTGGCGAGATATGGAAAGCGTTCTCAGCGCTCTTCACATCGACTGCAGAAGAGAACAGTGAGTGGGATGTGAAGTTTACTGTGGACAGAACTAATTCTTCATCTCAAGGAGCGCGCCTACTCGCTGTCTTACTGCCAACAATGACCCTGCTACTGGAACCGGCATCGACGCCTCTCCCAGGTCTCCACACCCAGACCATCGGCCAGGTTTTGATTTTCGCAGCATCGTCTCCGCTTGCGTTCAAAGAGGCTACGATGAAGTTGAATGTCGAAACCAGGGAGGTTTTGGAAGCGTCCGTAAGACAAGCTCTTGGGGGTGGCAAGACCGCTGCTAGCGACGCACACAAACCTCAAATTTCGCTCCGTTCGTTCTAGCAGTGTAACAATTTATGATCATATTATATCCCATTCGTCTTGACGAAAATGTGAGCTAATACTTGAAGGGAACGTAGTTGATGGACGCTCTGAAACAATCCTACAGTAGTATACACCACGTACAAAATAATACCCTCCCATGTACGATGAACAAGCTCTTCCGAGAGCTCAGTGGACCTCACCTACAAGCGTTGTTGTAAGACCGCCTTCCTTCAAACGCTCCTTCATACGTTCAGCAGCAGCATCGTAGGCATAGTGGACCTGATGATGCTGATGGTGCCAGGCCCGCTGCGAGCCTTCGTCCGAGTCATCGCTGAGAAGATCGTCTGATCGTCTGGACTCGTTAGTGTGTTCGTAAAAGAGCTCATCAGGGTCAAAGTTAGCTGATGCTACGTGTTAGTACGGCAGACCTAAGGACAATAAGAGGAATCTTACAATCACTCTCCTCCACGGGAATTGCTCTCCGCTTTCCGAGAGCTTTCGCACTGGGCTGGTGAGGTGCGTGTTCCTCGTCTGATTCCATCGGCGACGATGTGTCATAGTTGAGGCTGAGTCTTGCTGTCGCTTGCTGGAGCATATCGTGGTTGCGTTCGCGATAGAGCTGTTGAGAGTGCGCTAATGAGCTCCGATCGGGCGACGGAGTGCGCGATCGCGTCGAGATCGACGCAGGAAGGCGCGGGCCATGTGGTGCGGGAGGCGGTGGCGCGAGCGATGGCGTAGAATGTTGTGAATTGTGATTCAGGGAGGTCGAAGTTGGATACGTTGCTACTGATGGGGGTTGATGCGTGAAGGGATTAGTAACTGTTACCGACGGCGCTGGGGAGGGCGAGGGCGACGATGATGGCGAAGGAGTGTGCGAAGACGTGGCGCCACCCCAGACTGGCTGAGGAGGTTCTAAATGAACCGACCCGTCCGCATCGTAGTACAATCGCTGTGATGATGGAGTAAGAACACTTCATTAATGATGCAGAGATGGATGCTCACATTTCGATCTATCCTCGTCTCTTTCTTGCTCCTCTCTTCAGCATCCCGCTCTATCCCAACGCGTTCTAAATCCTCATATTGCCTCAGAGCAGCTGTCAGCTCCTCGTTCGCGCCTAGAAGAGCAGCCAGCAATTCTTCTTCAGTGGTTAATTCATGGTGTCCCTCAGTTTGATCTGGAGGGACAGCCAAGTGTGGCTGATTTGGATCGCCGCCCGATCGAGAGCGTTTTTCCTGCAGGCCGTTCTGGGCAGCCGTTTGCCGCGAACGCTCTGCACCAGCGGATGCCCAGGGAATTGCTGCATATATGAGCTCCTGAGAGGCTCGACACCGAGCGTAGAACTCCTGCAGGTCCCATGAGATGAGATATGACGAGAATCAACGTATAACAATACCCTTATGAGATCTTTGTGCTTGAGATCCTCTGGTTTCGCAAAGGCCAGCGCGTCCGAAAGCAAAGTGGCGTTCCCCTTACCCACGTTACATTCTTGAAATAATCTACGTATATCTTCTTCTGGTGGAATGATACGATGACGCGACGATGACTTGTGTTTGGCAGGCTATCGTTCGCATACAACGTAAGACCCCGATCATATTGACAAACACATCACTCACCGGTCGTTGAGGTTGATTCTGTTGCTGCTGGTGTGGCTCGTTGATAAGCGGCGGAGGGTGAGTCACTAGAGGGGGGTTAAACATCGCGTCCTCCGTGTCAAACGGAATGCCCTGCAATAATGGCGCATCAGTTTGATTCCAGCCCGTCTGAGACCGCACTCGAAACCCATCAAACTGACCTCGTCCGGTTTCTCCGGCGATTTTACTTTACGCCACAGCGCGCGAAAGCCGTGGCCGTCATGGCGACCAAGGATATGGTTCTCGTTTGGCGGCGCTGTAAGGGTGACGCTTGTTATGAGCACGATCAATGACTGTACTCGGGTAAAACGTACGAGGCGGATTTGCATAGGCTGCACCCGCCAATACTTCCAACAGTCGTTCGCGGACTACAGGCGCTGTTCTCGTGTTCTGAAGCACGTCTTCTAAGGTGTCGAGGAACTTCCGTGACGAACATTGCGCGATGAAGACCTCCGAGCAATTTCGGAGCATGATGGCCCATAACTACAAGAAAGCGCGGTCAGCTGACACTTCGCAACAGGAAAATGATGGACTACAAGGTACTCACGCGCGCCGCGGACAACTGAGCGGGGGGTTCTGCATATCTAAGTGCAAAAGAGCAAGTGTTGGTCACTATGAGAATGGGAATGCGGACTCAGACTGGCAAGGAGACGAGACAAACACGTATAGGACACGTAATGGAGGACAATATCAACGAACACGTACTTGAATTCCCTTCTCAGCGCCTTCATCGCTTCTTTGGCGTTGGCTTCACTTGCTGACGCTCGCTCGCAAACCTCCAGAACTAGGGACCAATCTTCAGACGCAGTTGCAGTTAGATAACCTGCATGAGTTAGAGGGTAATATCATAGACTGTGGTCAGTAAACGAGACCGACTCCGCGATATATGGTACATACCTATCATTCTGGTCAATTCAGCTTGCCCTTCTTCTTCTTTGCGCTCCTTCTCTTTGGTTCGCTCCTTCTCTCTCTCCCTCTCTTTTTCGCGCTCTTTAGCCCTTTCCCAAAAGCTCTTCTTCTCCTTCTCCTTCTTCTCTTCCTTGGAAGAATGTTCATTAGAGATAGAGTATTCATCTGAATGCTGTCGTTGTAGAGCATTAGGCTCCACTTGAGCAGCGTGCGGATCGAGTGCTTTAAGAATGCCAACAGCAGCGACAGGATTAGGAGAACTTGGAGGTTTCTTGCGCAGTATCTGCGGGTCCCGATCTCGTTCCTTTACACCGGCAGATTTAGGTGGTACGGCGGGTGGGACACCGAACGGAGAGACAGATCTAGGGCCGTAAGAGCTAACTATAGGGGAGGTTCCTGAGAGGCAATGAATCAGTAATGTTACTGCGAAAGTTGATAAGTTCAGCGTGGCATACCATCAGGCGCAGAGACAATATCCCAATGGTCGTCAGATGAGGCACGAACAGAGTGCCTATCCTGCGCATTATATTGCTGAGCATAGAAGCCACCATCCTGGTATGTCATATGATACACTGAGTCGCCACATAATACGATATTCGAGGGCACATACCTCTGGGGGAGCAGTCAGAACGACACCAGATGCGGCGATGTCCTTTGAACCCGGCACAGGTTTGGTTGGCTTTGGTTTGTCTCTTCCAAACAGCCTCTTCATAGCAAATAGATATGAAGTACGAGCACGGCTGACACTATGGGAGTAAAGGAGAGATCAAAGGAATGGGAGGGGTTCGAGATGTGTTCAAGGTAGATGTTCCCAATGGCCTTGTGCTATAAATCTAGCGCTCGCAGCGGTTTCTCGAAGGCAGTGCGGGCACAACACACGTGGCGTCAAGCGCCCGCAGTTTCGTTCATTGAAATGCACGCTCGCTCTCGTAAAATCAGCACCTGCAGTGCCATTAACTGGTTCGTGTATCTCGTTGTACAACCATCAGTACATAACACACCCATGCTCCAAGATTCTCAGAGTTCACGTTGGCAGCCGGATACACGATGCCGCAGGCTTCCAACTTGTGATCATGATACCGATAGGTCGCGGACATGTTCTCGCCCTCAGATAAACACGGTCCGCCTGTCAAGGCGTGTTCACAGATTCTATTCAACTCCGTGTGCATGTCTGCAGTAGTATGATGGATACAGTCAGAAGCCATGCACTTATTGGGAACCGCCGCACCTCGACTCCTCACAAACAAGCTGCCCGAGGTATATGCCCGACCTCTACATTTTCTATGCATCAGATGCCTCTTCAGTTCGGCGTGTTCTCGACAGGCGATGTATTCCGAAATTTTTCACTGCCATCACCATTGCTGCGAATTATACGTTGCAGGTGGCAGGCAGCACCGCCTTGTAGCCATCCGCAGTTGTGCTGCGAGCTGGAGTAAGTGCAGTTCCGCGACCAGCCGCACTAAAGCGAGACACTCGTCACAATCTGGAGAATCATATTGTCAGCCAGACTACTAACTGTATCACGCTCCCTAGCTGCAGCGCGCGGGTGCGGAAGCACTATGCAGCGTTCCGAACGGCACATAGACCAGAAGACACCGATGGTCGGATGTATCTGCTGGTGTCAATGAGAAGGCAATTCAGTCATAACGCTGAATGGGAACTGCCATGTGCTGACAAAAGTCTGATTTCGCTTTTATCCAAGTGAGCATAATGAGGAGCTCTGTACTTGCTCAGACAACGGTCTTCCAGGGCATGCTCAGCCAAGAATTCGATGTTCATTTGATACTCTAGACACTCTTGGCTACGTGAAATACGACATTAAGTGCCCGGGACATTTGCGGCATCATCATCAAAGTGCTTACCTTGTCGAGCGACTAAGAGCATATTGAACTGCGAATGAATACCAATTCGGTCGCCATGGTTTTGGGGATTAACCGCTTTCTGCACTGAGTGTTTGGTAGCCTCGTGTTGAGCACCAACAATGATCGACGCTTTTGGCCGGGTAACCCTAGGGAGATCTGGATATCACGGTCAAATTGCACGCTGACAGCCGTCACCAATCCACAGCACGACAGGGAACCACGTATCGTCAGTGTAAAGTTCTATAATTGCTTGCTATTCACATGAACGTGCAGGCTGACAAGCGATTTCTACTCGATCTGTGGTTCAGTTAATGAAGATATCAGAGTACCACAGTCTGGACATTGAAACATTTTATGAGTGGAATTCATCCCTCAGAGTGAGGAGAGACGTACCCTCAACAGCCTTCTTTGCGATAGCCATTCCGCGCACCTGACCCTTCTCGCGCGTGTTATCCGCATCTTGGACTATCGTGTACTTGTCCTTGCTGAACTCCTTTGTATTCCGAACCGCAACAAGTCACACCACAAAACAGGATGGTAAAATTAACGAAAGGAGCGTACGAGACATTTGTCTTGCATGATAAGGAGCCGCTGCCATTTAGCCCGGATATTGTCTTCAGCTTTGGCATAGTCCATAGCAAATTGTTCATATATGACTTTCCTGGAAAAATGATTGATCCCCGTGTCAGTCAACCGACTTTATGGAAGAAATGAAGGGCGTACATCTCTTCAACGATATCTGCAAACTCTTCCGTTCTGGGCGAGCCCTGCTCGTCACATCGACTAAGCCTGTCTGTATGTTCTTGGACTCATGGAAACGTACACATTTCTCGAGGTCAACCTTCGCCATTTGCAAGAGTCTGGACTCATTTTCTTTCTTCTTCTTTTCGAGTGTAGCTGTGCCAGGATTGATCTGAGCTGATTATATGCGCCTAAAAGCGACCGTACATACTTTGCACTTGTTGTGCGACAGCAGCCATGAAACTAGACATCTTATGGGGTGAGTTAAAACATTGATGCGCCTCAGATACTCACGTGTTATCGTCATCTCCTTGCGAGAGGGATGCCTGGGTGCACAGATATGAGCGCTGATGCCGCCGAGTCAAAATGTCTACATCGCTAGCCCCACCTTGGAATTATGAGCCCGAGGCATTTCTAATTCCTGATTGAAGCCGGGGATCACAGTAACCAGAGTAGAGGATGTAACGAAGATATGATACACAGGAAGAGCGTTGCAGAATAAGTCGTCGACAGTACTAGCACACGAGACGCCAGACGCGAACACCGATGGCGCGTAGAACTCGCGTAGACCACGTGCGAGCGCTTTGACAGACAGTAGGACCCCGGGCACTTGTTCTTGGAGCAGTGAGAAACATATTTGAACAGCCAAATTCATGTCGCCTGGTCCTGCAGAACGGTGAATCTGTTGCAAAACCACACGGATTCGCCACCAAGGGCAGACCCGTAGCCAACAGCCCCAGAAACTTGGACAGTGGGAACAGCGACCTTGTCCCACGGTCGCCATAGATAGACTTCGCTGCCTTCCGCCACGGTCTTCCGTGCCCTGAACATCGGATCTGACTTCATTCGCTGGTTTTCAGTCACGCGAAAGAGTATCAGGAGCTCCATGCCTGCCATAACTTCGTGGGGGAGGCGCGACGACAGTACGTCGCATCGCGCGAGAACGACGCGCGGAGCGTGCGATATCCGAGGGGGCTTTGTATTCGGTGGAGGTGAAGAGTACAGGACATTCATGATCCGAAGTCGAAGGTCTGGCTTTGGACGACGTCCCTTTTCGAACCAGCCATCGTTCTCTAGCTCCCAAAGCATGTTGTTGGAGCGCGTCCCTGAGAGACGCCTGCTCGCAGCTTCCGCGAGTCCACCTCTGCCTAAATTCAATACCGCGTATCACATGAACATAAGTAGCTGTGCACACCTGAGAAATCTCATGTCCTTGTTCTTCGCTCGTTTCTCGGGGCTTTGTTCTAGGCCGCGCTTCATCTCGCTCTCCAAGGGATCGATGTATCCAGTGCCATGTTGTTGCAGATACAAAGACAGAAGCTCACTCAGGCCGTTCTGGGTGTGGATATCCGTCATCTTGGCGATACGTGTCTCGGTGATCTTCACGTAATTTGCTGGAATCGGTTTCTTCTTGGCTTGTGGGAATACTGGTTTCGGGAGCGCACTCAAAGGTACAAGAGGTTTAGGGGAGACTTTAGGACCAGGTATAATGAACTTGGGAACTCCAGGGGCTTTCCACGTTCTGTTCGGTTGTGGTGGGGGAGCAGGAGCGGGCAAGACATCTCGCAGAGAAGTGTTAGATTGAGCAGGGCGGCCACCGTTAGACGGTCTCTGCCCAGAAGGTCCAGCAATAGATGCAAACACGGGAGGCTTGAGACGCATGAGCTTCGGCTTGGGTTTCTCCTTAGTTTCGCCAAAGTCAAAACGCGGCATTTCGGGGGCCGTATGGCCAGTGGAGTTTAGCGGTCGGCTGTGCGCAGCAGCGGCGAGTCGAGTACCGAGCGCGCTAATGGACGCGGACTTTCTAGATTTAGTTGAGGAAGAGGACGACGCAGCGGGTGCAGGCGCGTCGAAAGCAGATATAAACTGAGGCACAGGGATGGGTCTCCTCAAGCTAGGCTTGGATATGTCAAATCCGTCTGGTCTGCGCATCTCGGTGCGGGGTCGTTTGGCGGGCCGTTCGTCGTCCTGTGATGCATGTAATTAGCGTATTCAGCACGCATTTGTACTTTGAAATGACGGACCATGACTGTTGCAGCTGAGGCGGGAGGCGCGAACGGTGTGGATGGTGGTCGAGAAAGAGGTGCAATTGACGCAGACGCCCACGGTCCGCGGTGATCTCGACGGTGATCTCGAGTCGCGTGGTATCGCTTCGCTTCCCCTCTGGCCGTCCTGTTACTTATCACAGTCACTGGTTATCATGGCAAGGTCTCAAGACCCCGTTCAGTCTCTTTCTGCACCTGCTGCCTCACGACCAACTTGACTCATCGATAGGACGAAGCTAAACGATGGCGGATTTAACAGAAGAAGTTAGACGGGAAATCGGTCAGGCAAGTAGCGTTCGAATACCGTTTGGATGTCGAGTTGATACTAATGATCTTTACAGCATTTTGTGTTTGGTTTTCACGGATACGACGTGAGCGACGACATCAAGACCCTGATCACTGAGTATTATCTTGGGTAGGTGGTCATCTCTGCCGTACACCTAGCACGATCTCACCGTTCTAGTACTGTTGAAGAAATGTGATTTTGATGAAGCGCAATATCCGCGGTACGGCGACCTGTACTTAAATGAACGCCTTTCGCGCTAAGCTCTCATGAAATAGACTTTGAACAAGTTCATGGCCTTGTCAAGAAGCTTCAACTTCTCGCCAAAGAAGCCGGTCACCGTCAGCCGCTCATGATAGGCATTGACCAGGAGAACGGTGAGCATGCTCTTCAAAGTCAATGCACCTTGGTATAAATTTGGCAACACCGGCAGGCCTGGTCTCTGCTTTCAGCAACTCCGCATGTGGAACCCAGTTGTGAGTGCTTCCCAGCTCTGACATACCGGTGTAGTGATAGTAGCTGCAGTCCAGGTGCTATGGCGTTGGCTGCAACCGGGTCAGTTGAGCTGGCTCAGCAAGTGACATCTGCATCAGCTGCAGAGATGAAACTTGCAGGAATCAACTGGGCGTACGTGATATTTTTTCTCCATATGATTCTCATAGCACCGATATCCGTCGACAGTTACAGTCCCGTGGCGGATGTGAACTCTGATCCTCGCAACCCAGTCATCGGTCAGTCCTTTAAGTCAAATACTGTTGTCGTTGCAGTTCTAATGATGGTCCTCCTAAAAGGCGTCCGCTCCTTTGGCGACGGTATTTCTACTTTGCCGTATGATATTCATAACACGGTCTGATTCTGTTGTTAGATCCTACTGAGGTGTCGAAGTTTGTCAAAGCTGTAAGTTCTGGGTTGACAGATGCTGGCGTCGCCCCGTCTCCAAAACATTTCCCTGGGCATGGAAACACCCACGTCGATTCTCATCTCAGTCTTCCACGCATCATGCGTACGAAGGAGGAACTTGCTGCAATTGAGCTGGCTCCCTTCCAGGCGCTCATAGAGAAGAAGGTCGCCACAGTCATGACAGGACATATGGCACTTCCAGTCGTTACTGGAGACGACACGCCTTGCTCCTTATCCCGTCAAATAACCACGGACCTCTTGAAGACCGAGTTAGGGTTCAGGGGCGTCGTAGTAACCGACTGTCTCGAGATGGAAGCGGTTGCCGAGAAGTATGGTTCTGAGGGAGGAGCGGTTATGGCGCTCCAGGCTGGGGCGGATGTGGTTATGATCTGTCATCGCATAGAAAGACAGCGTGGAGCGATTAAGGCCACTTACGCGGCGGTGAAGGAAGGTCGACTATCTGTGGACGATCTGCGCACCAGCGGGAAAAGGGTCGCAGCTCTAAAGGCAAGCTTTACACAGCCAGAACTCGACTTCTCAGTGGACACACACTTCGACACGCATCGCTGGACCGAGCTGAAGGAGCAGAATGCTGCACTTAGTGCCCGCGCGTACGCCGCCTCGATGACGATCATCCACAACCCAGACGCCGTCCTACCTTTTTCGAGTCACCAGAAACTGGTCCTAGTATTTACACCACGAATGGAGAGCATCAACCTTGCCGTTGATGACGCAGAGGGCGTCCTCCGCGACAGCCATGGGCGTGTGCGCAACACGGCCGGTCCGTCATATTACGCCTTCGCTGCCGCCATCGCCCAGCGCGTGCAAGTACGGCATATCGTCTATGCTCCGGAATCTGAACTCTCTCCCGTAGAGGAACAGTATCTACACTCCGCCTCGTCCGTCATTTTCGCAACGCGCAACGGGATCGACCAAGGAGAGTGGCAGATAGACTGTTTGAAGCGAGTATATGGCAAGATAGGGAGGCGACCGCTGGCCGTGGTGTCGACTTGTGCACCATACGATGTCATGGATCTGGCACAGTCTTTCATACCTGGCGCGGCGATATGTGCCACAATGGAATTCACGGTACCGGCGATGGAAGCTATGGTACAGGTTATTTTCGGAGAAGTGGAAGCAAAAGGAAGTCTACCTGTGCGCCGTCAATGAGGCGAGCTTTCTCACCCTTCTGAGATAATATACCTATGTGAGTCTATCAGCGTGCGTGCCAAAGCTGTCATTCTTATCATACAGTTTGCAGAAGCTGTATAACGTATCGGGAATCATAGCGAAAAGTTCAAATGGACAGTCGAGACCGACACCGTAGCCAGCTGCCAATTGACGATGCTATAGTGACTGGAAGCTGGGAAAGTCCTCGTTTTAGGTACTTGAATCGAAGGTGAAGAGTGCGGGGTCCTTGTCGTTAATGTTAGAAAGGACCAATGCACTTCCCTATGCGCCCCCACGGATCCATCACATTTCGCGAGCTGAATTGTCTCTCTAGTCATGAAACTCGATGCCGCACTCTACCAACGTACTTCCAACGCTGAATAGATGACGCATGCCACTTTCCCTGCATGGCTATAGCATGAATATGCGCAGCACAATTCCGCACGATATAAGATCCTCGCGAAAGAGACCTGGCCGCTGCAAGGTGATAAGCGGTGGCTGTTTGAAATGAAAACAGCGTGGTATCTTGGGTAGGAACAGCAGTTTCGCTGCAGCATTGTTCTGAACCAAGCTTGACTCTCAGCTCTCTTACCCTCTGAGCCGGCATGTGGAGACGTGACAGTAATGGTCGGACTCAAAAACTGGAGATCCACACATCAGAAAAAAGTAGGTTAGTATTATGTATCGGGA
>JAAIFI010000342.1:0-32195 GCA_011032875.1 Phlebia tremellosa
AAAAAAAAAAAAAAAAAAAAAAAAGTACAACTAAAGCTGCGCTGTAGCGTCTTTCCGACATCCTCACGTCAAACACTCAAAGCCCTCCCTACTAAGATGCTACTTACAACAATACTCACCCAGATGTTCCCGCCGAAACCAACATGGTCTGTGAATCACATACCAAATCTTTCGGGAAAAGTGGCATTGGTCACCGGCGCGAACACAGGCATAGGCAAAGAGACCTGTAAACATCTGCTCAGGAAGGGCGCCACGGTATACCTCGCCGCACGTTCGCAAACCAAAGCGGAGGCAGCGATCAGGGAGTTGTACGAGGAGACGGGGAAGCTTGCTGACTTCCTGCAGTTGGACCTCGCAGATTTGGACTCCGTGAAGAAGGCCGCGGAGGAATTCCTCAGGTATTCCGCAGGAATAGTGTGTTGCCTCGTTCACCGGTTAACATTGTTTCTTTAGCCGTCGCTATCAGCTGGATATCCTCTATCTCAACGCAGGTGTCGCTAATTCGCCTATCGAGGAACTGACAGCCCAAGGCTTCGATCTCACGTTCGGCACCAATGTCCTCGGGCATTTCCTTCTCCTCAAGTTGCTATATCCCGTGCTTCGAATGTCATCCACCCTCGACTCTGATTCCCGCGTAATTTGGACCGCCTCGCTCGCCCACTTCTTCTGGTCACCTCCGATCCAGTACGACTCTCTAACGGACACGCCCAAAAGACGAAAGCTAGGTGCGGGTCGCATGTACTGCGAAAGCAAATTCGCAACGGTCATGCTCGTGAATCACCTGGCTAAGTGGTCAGCCGCCGATGGCATCGTAGCGATCGCAGTTGATCCAGGAAATATCAGGTCTGACCTGCAGAGACACGACGAGGGGTTTTGGCTGAAATTATTGGTTAGTCTTCTCATTCCTCCTCTCCGGAGGTGTCTGTGGCTGATGATGAGTATCCCAGCAACGCATCATACTGTTCCCTATCGAGTACGGCGCGATTGATCAGTTGTGGGCTGGAACCACTGCTGAAGCGGCGCATTACAACGGCAGGGTGCGTAGATAATATCTGAGTGCGCAAAGAGTCTTCAATATACTAACTATATATCTTTCAGTACGTCCGCCCTTGGGCACGTCTAGGTGAACCTCAAGCCGGGACGATGGACGCTGCTGAGCAGGAGAAGTTGTGGAATTACTGCGAGGGGCGGGTGGGATCCTGGCTATAATCAGGTTTGTGCGTGTGCTTTTACCATGACATATATAATAGTGTGCTTGCCTCAAGACGCAAGTTCAGACATTCCTTTGGTCTCGCACACTCGAGATTCGTCTGATGCAAATTAGCCATACTAGACTGGAAATAATATAACCAGTCGGACGGTAGTCGCTCACAGAACATCCTATCAGTGTCGGCAAGTATCACCAGTCGGGTTAGGAAGGAGACCGAGGAAGTAACGACGCCATGGAGGATCGGCGGGCGATCGATTGGTGGCAGGTCTATAGTCTTCAGGAATTCCCGGAAATTGGTGACAGGAGGGGAAGGGGGATGGATTTGCACCATGCCAAGGCAGGGTGTCATCTGCTCTTTTGTATACAGAGCGTAACACCGAAGAGTCCCATTACAGATAGTCGAAAACGGTGTGACAGCCGACTCCTTCATGTTTTCGACAATCTGCTCGATAGGGAAGTTTCCAGCTCAGGTTGCTTGACAAATGTGTAACTTACACTCCCGCAGTAGCACTCGGGCAGATGCCAGTCTCGACACTGAGCTAGCGCAAAATACTAGCTACAGTTTACTCGCTCGTTCAGAACAACCAGGGCCTAAACAAGAAACTCCGCCAACTTCACAGAGACCTTGTTCCACACCCCTTCTTCAATGATGAGGTCGTGACTGGCACCCTCGACAGGGAAGACTTCAGCTTGCGGTATAAGTTTGTGTATCTTCCCCGCTTCGCTGAACGGCACTGTCTCGTCTGCGGTACCCTGTGCCGTCATGCAATTCAGTCTTGGAAAGAAGTGTAACGACATGCACAAGGACATTGCTTACATGGATAATGAGGAACCGTGTGCCGGAAGACTTTCCTAGCGTCTTGAACGCGGACCGTAGCTCGGTGAGTGTTCCATTTTGTAGAGAGGAGTTTACGGCATCTTGGAACCCTGGAAGGTACTCTGTTTGCAGAAGACGAAGCTGTGGCAGCATGTCAGCGTGTCAGCGGCTGATCTCAATGCTTGAAGGTGAGGGACGCGCCTTGTCTGTATCAAACGCCATAGATAGAGGCTGCGTCGCGGCTAGTGTCTGTCAAAAGATTCATGAGATTGACACTTCATAATCTAGTGCGAATGCGACATGCCTCTGTAGTCTCGACCGGAAGCTTCTGTAATTGTACGCGTCAGACATCCAAGCGTAGAAACGCGAGTGGCATTATGATGCTTTACCTCCATCAGTCCAACGGAAGATATCAGCACCACTGATTCGCTAATCAAATGGGGAAACGTGGAAGAAAACGCTGCGGCGATGGCCCCTCCCTGCGAGAATGGTCACCATATTAATTCTTCGACAAATCATCTGGGAAAGATATAATTGCATTCACCATAGAGAAGCCAACCACATTTGTCTTGTTCCAGCCTATGTATTGCAAGAGTAGCGCGAGCTGAAGGGCATAGATAGTTGGTACGTGCGCTATCTTCGGTGCTTGGGTATAGCCTCGTCCATACGTGTCTGCAGGGTTCGTAAGTGAAAGTTAGCGCGCCGTCGAGCGATTGTGAATCAGCTGGTGTGATGTCATGTACTGACCATAGAGCAAAACGCGGAATCCTTTCGACGCAAGCTCGGGCGCGATGTACTTGAAGATGATGGAGGGCACCGTAAGTCCGTGGATCAAGACTACCTGTTGCAGTGTGAGGATTAGTTTTCTTCTGTTTTAGTTTGCGATCAGATGGCGGACCTTCTTGCCGGTCTCAGGACCAAAGATCCAATATTTGGTGCGACCGTAAGGCGAAGGATAGTAGTTGCCTTAAGATATATGTCAATGTTTGCGTGATAACGTTGGCTAGTAAACGGCGTCGAACACACCATTGGGGTACAAAGTCTCTGGATAGAACTGACGAAGAGGATTCGACTCTTCGAGAGCCTCTATCGACGGATGAACTGGCGTCGGGAACTAGAAATGAGTGAGAATCAGTCCGTGTTCCCACCCCATCATCGAGAGATGTTCATACAGCTGGTGGTGCCATGCCTGCCAATTTCCCCTCTTGCTTTACAACGTACGAAGCGAGGCCGTCGAAAACCAAATGTTAGCTGTAAAGCTCTGAAGGTTCCTGCACATTTTGTTCTTGCATGCTTTCCGCAACCAAGCACGCGTATATGGCATGACTCACGTTGATTATCTCGATCTAGCGCCTCAAGCACGCGCGCTTATGCAATGACGAATTTCAAATTATCCTCTCGAACTTGTTCCTCCTCGCAGCTGTCGCATTTATGAAAATCAAGACCCGACTCTGCCACGCGAAGCTCGAGAATGTATCGAACGGCGAGATCTCTAATAAAATAAAATTTCGCTCACACAGGGTCATCTCCGAACATCGAAGCCGACTTCCAGTCGCGTGCGGATGGTGCCAGGTGCACGTTGACTCGCACTGGAACGGTACTCGTAACAAACGATGCTAGTTCCACTCCTCAAATCCTGATCATGGCCGGTAAATGCTCTTGTCTCCTTAACGCTCAAGCGATGTCAAGTGCTGAACGAAGCTCTGTTGTACAGTCGCCGAGAAATTGTACATTGTAAAGTTTGGGCCGTTAACTAGGCGTCGAACGGGCCAGCGCAAGAACACCACCGACAAGCAATGGGTCGTGCCTCGACATTAGTCTCCAAGGTAGTCCAGCAATACTTGTGCTGAGAATCCCACTGACATTTCCTGGTTCCTATAACGGTGCAATTATAATGGCTGCACTGCCCTCCTCCATACGGTCTAAATTCACAATATTTGTTTCGGGCCCTTTCTAAAATGCTTAATATCAGTCTCTGACTATATGTCATCGTATGCAAAAGAAAACACCTTCTCCAGCTCCAGTCGGCTCCTCAGTTGTCATATCGCCAGAGCCTTTACTCGACTCTCCGCCGCTCAGCGGTAAAGTATGGCTAGTCAAAACTACAGATATAGTCAGTCGATATGTTCATTATCTCACTAGTTCCGGCACACTGACCTTCCTGGATGTTCTTGCCATCGTCGCTCGCCTTAACGAGGGCTATGCTTGACAGAAATACGGTGACTGCTAGCTTGGAGAAGTGCATGATGAGAAGCTGACGGGGCAAGTAGATAGGTGCTCGTCTGCAGTCTGGATCTATAGCCACACATTATTATATAGTGTGTAACATCTCCGGGAGGCTTCAGTGGGCCGCTGCCATCCAAACTCACCGTCTCTTCGCCGCGGGTGGCCTATTGAGGAAGTGTCGCTGCAGGCCGTTCACGATGCGTTGACACATGTAAGCTTGTCAAATTGCTCCGGTCTCGATTTCACAGATATCGACCTTCATATCTGATTCAGATGTACACATTGTGCCGAATGTCAATGGAGGGTTTCAATCGATGCGTTATCAGTGCTCTATAGTACGTTTTCAAAGCAAGACGTATTCAACGTCACGCGTTCAATTAAAGCTGACCGATATTGACATTTCTTCCAAGCTGATAGCCGTCGATGGAAGCAATATTACCATTACATGTTGGTCTGGGCATCATTCCACTCAGGTCACGCCCTTGTTCTTAGCAAAGGAGGATGCATAAAAGACTTAGTGGTACAGTGGTACACGCGGTCAACACGGCATTGCAAACTTGCGGTCGATGTCACTGCGCACGTACAGCTTTCATTGAGAGCGGAGATCACATGGGAAGTCAATATACATAATCGCGCGGGCAAACCGGAGAGGACGGCGTGTATCGCAACTCGACTCCCCAAAGGATGAAGAGGAAGTTGAACGGATGATAATACGGACTCAACTGGGCTTCCCAAAATTTTGTCCGTAGTACCGGACTTCGGAAAAAGGTTTAGGGCTATTGGGATGATATTGACGATGAGCCATTAGAGTATACGGGGGACCGAATCTACGGATGATAATACTGCATTCCATCTATAACCATTGCTTGACCTGCTCTTCGCAATAATCCCCGAGCATCTCTTGTTCGGAACGTAAGGCTCTCCTAGACGTGCCCAGGGCCGAACATACTATTACGTGGTATACAGTATCAGTGCATCGTCGTGCCAGATGAAGCCAACAGTTTGGAACTGATATACATACCTTACCATTGTATTCTGCCGCTTCGGTCGCGGTGCCCGCCCACAACTGGCCAATAACACCATATTCAATGGGGTACATAGCATTGTTCTCGAGCAGATGCTTGCAGCTTTCCTTGCCTACACCCGTATTCGCGCCGGTGACCAGCACCACTGTGGACGTGAGGTCTGGTATGTGGTTCACAGACCACGTTGGCTTCGGCGGGAACATCTGGCTGAGCACTGTCGCTAGCAGCATCATGGCGAAGACAATGAGTGTGCGAGGTGAGACAGATGCGCTTGTGGTAGTTCATATTTAAGGTCTTCAACACCTGAAAGTCATAAGGTGTACGCGTCGTCAAGAGAGGTTCCAGTTGTTGTGTTCGAAGCTGTGGGTTCCGTAACGGCATTGAATGTTGCATAGGGCCGAACAGCTCGTCTACCACGAAAGCGACACATTCACTTGCCGGGGAGATGCGTCACAGTGGTAAGGGCCGAGCTCGTGTGGGTAGCTAGACGATTGTTCATTGCATCCGCGAAACCAAGACCTCCGTGAAGACTTCAACCTGCTAGATGAATGCTCAATGTAGGTTCGGCAGCTTCACGTCTTCAACCGAAAATCCCATCACTGCTCGGCTTCGATGGGTGGTTTAGTGATGCGCCCTACTTCCCAGTTTAGTAATCCCGCCGATCATCAACGCAAGCACTCGATATCGCCTTCTTGCCCAATTTGATAAGGCTGTTGAGAGGCCGGATATAAGATGAGAAGGACGCATACAGAAGCCAACAGATCCTGACTGGTGTCCATATCTAAAGACGACATCCTGCAAGCCATCTATATCCAAGCTTTAACCTGTTCCTCGCAATACTTCCACAGTTTCTCCTGCTCGGCAGCATCTTGGGTGGCAGCGTGGGGCTCTCCGAGACGTGCCCACGGACGTACGTACTGGGGAGAGTATTGTCGGTACACTGCAAGCATCGACTAGTGACAGCTCGGAAGCGGTGTTACGCACCTTGCCATTGACATATGCCGCTTCCGCAGCGGTACCAGCCCACAATTGATTGATCACGCCGTATTCGACGGGGTACAACAAGAGGCGTTGCTACGAAGAACATAATTAGCCACTGACATCCTGGAAAAGGAACTAAAATAATTAGGAAACGCACCACCAACTTCATCATGAAATTCGGTTGCTCGTGCCTCTGAATATCGGTCCATATATTGCCAGGGTCGACTGCCACTGCTACAACACCGTCATCGGCGCCGATCTTTGCCAAGTAATTCACGAGCAAGACCGTCGCAAATTTGCTCTCGCAGTACAAAGCCTTCATGTCCAACTTTCGCCTTTCGGGCGTATCCTTTAGGGTCTCGTACTGGATTGGAGGCGGCCAGAAGAAATGAGTAAGCGACGAAGTCCAGATGACGCGGGAAGGCGAGGCAGGGGTGGAAGACGCCTTGAGCACTGGATAGAGCAGCTTGAGGAAGAGGAAGTGTCCTATAACGTTTGTACCAAATGTAAGATCGAAGCCCTGAGCTGTCAACTGGTCAACGGGCGGAAGCGCGACGCCTGCGTTGAGGTACAGAATGTCCAACTGTTTTTCGCGGCTTTATAAGGGGAATATTGTCAGTCTAACATATTGGACATCGTATCTCTGGACGCATACCTAATGAACTCCTCAGCAGACTTTTTCACAGAGTCCAAGTCTGAGAGGTCCAGCTGCAAGAATATAGCAGTCTTTCCCGTCGCCTCTTCCAACTCCTTGATCGCAACCTCCGCTTTGTCCTGAGACCGTGCGGCGAGGTATACTTTGGCGTTCTTCTCGAGCAGATACTTGCAGCTCTCCTTGCCTATGCCTGTGTTCGCGCCGGTGACGAGCACAACCTTGGACGCGAGGTCCGGCATGTGGTTCACCGACCACTTCGACTTTGGAGGGAAAACCTCGCTGAATATCGTTGTGAACGACATAGTAGAAGAGAGATGAGTGCTTGACGTTCAGTAGAAATCCGAAGATGCCAATGCGGGTGTGTTCGTTTTGGCGGTAGGGATTAACGCATGACGCAGAGCCTTTAATACACCTTACGCCAAGTTTGACGCGTCGTCTCGACGACTAAGCACGCCAATATCGGCGAGAAAACGCCGTGTGAACGCAGCAACAGAATGTTCGTGTGTAGCAATATCCATGGCAAGTTGGTAGTTGTAGCGCTCAAGCGTCGGACCCGGCGGCGTTTGTTTGCACTTGTGCATTGTCCACATGGCGCCGCCACTGCTGCCGAGAGAAACGGAGGTAGAGCCTCCTCCGAGTCCTCGCCAGTATACACTAACATCTTTGGTACAGACAACTATGAAGAACACGTTCACCGAAATATCTCTCTCTCGCAATGCCAATGCGCCCGAGTGTATCCATCTGTTACCTCTGAATTTGCTGCGGTACCGCGGCGCAGATATCACGCCAAGCGTTGAGGTTCGGCCACGCCACATTTATAGTCCATCCTCCAGGACATCAACACTTCGAAACTCACGATCATTGTGAGTGAGCGTTTTGATCAATACTAGATATTGTATGAGTTTGGTGCGGTGCACGCGCCGCAGGGCGTTGGCAGAACGTCCGCAAGCGCACGGTACACGCCCTGCGGAGGAGCAAGACCAAGAACATATTCACCGCAGCCTCCGTCCAACAGGGCAGCCTTGGCTAATCATTGAACTCGGCACCAAGACCAGACAGTATACTATATGGCGACGGCAAGCCTTTGGTATCACATACCATGTCCACGATCTGCATTTGCTTAGCAAATCCATCGTACGAGTTTTGTTCTTGCAGCGAAGTCTCTCGATATGCAATACGGCCCGCTCAACTTATTTCTGCGATGACGTGAGAGAATGTATAAGTTGGAAGGCTTTGGTTCCAGATGTAAATAAATATTCAGGGAATGCTTGTACTGATTACTGCGGTGAAAATGAAAGAAGCAGCCAAGGCCCACATTACAGGTTCATCGGCAGTGTCCGTTGTAGTAAGGCCTCAAGACGAGACACTGTGCGTATGAGTGATGAACTGTCAGTTTTGATTTCTTTATGTATAGGTCGGTCGACGGGAACGGACCGAGTATAGAGAAGAGACAAGTAGAGATAGAGAGCGTCATGGTCCCGTTCACACCTCGCCATTACCAGCCTGCAAAAAAGGTCATAGCTTGAGCTGATACATGAGCCTGAGCGTGTCGCGTACCTCGTGGCCACTGTCTCTTCCAACTCGCTGGGACACAGTGAACGGTCCTGTACTGTTGTCTTCGCCACTTGCGGCGGCCAGAACCCCCATCACCGATTCTTCTGCTTCATCTTCTTCACCACCATGTTCGACAGGCTCGCCCATATCTCCCACAATACTCTGAAGTGTCGGTACCCGGAAGTTGAACTGAGAAAAACTGGACATCTGTATAGAGTCTTCAGGCGAATCAGCCCTGCGAAGGTTGATGATGAAACGTGAAACAAGGATAGGTTGCAGCCTGGATTGGATTAGTGGTGAATTGTGAAAAGGCTAAGTTTGTATTTGCATACGTTAGGATTAATTGTTGCAGAGAGACGATGTTATATATTTGGGGCTAGAGTGGGGTCACGTCAGAGTAAAATTTGCGAAAACTGAACTGTATACTCACAACATCGTCGTTAATCATCTGCATGACATTCATAATCAAAAGAACACTGTAATTTTCAAGAATATCATCTAGAGGTCATCAAACTGCGCAAGTTAATACGTACAGGAAGTACAGGCTACCTATATCACACTCTCAGGTCAATCACAAAGAACAATGCAATACATACCAACTCACCGTCGCGAAGAAGGACTGCGCTGACGTTTACAGTGACATTCAGTCGAGAGGCCTCTCTCACGTGGCGAAATGTTTTAATCCAAGTGAGGGTCAGAACGATAATATCTGCAGCAGTCACGGCAAGACGGGTAGCAAGGCTTACTGTTGAAGTCACATGAGCATTCCTTGCTTGATGATAGGCAGACTATGACGCTGTAGAAAAGACCTACGTCTAAGACAATGTTTTAGTACACAGTACCGAAAGGACCCTTGTGGTGCATCACTCACCGAAACATATTCTCGATCGATAAATTGCCATCTAAGTAACAGGCCGCGCCAAAAACTGGATCGTCTACGTAACGATAGAACGAGACGCTTGTATAATACTACTCTGAGTGTCATAATCTGATCTTTTACGAGTGCTGTGCAAGATACTTACCACATTGGTGACAAAAGGAACCATGTTCAAGAACAAGACGAGACCGGACACCGCCCAGTTTCGGTCCCATAACGCAAACGCGCGGATGGCGGAGAAAACTGTTGGAATCGTTCACACGGATTTGAGACGTGCAAAGAACAATGCGCACTTGCCTCCAAAGACAACGTATGACAAGAGTTCAATCACTGAGAATGGCCGAGATATAGTATAGCATCTGTATCCATGTAATTCTATAAGCTGTCCAATACTCAAATAATCGTTCGATGGACTTACGTCTGCAGGAGAATAGGAATGCTGTTCTGAGTTATGGAGTTATGGTGGTGCTCACCTCAGAGGTAACTGGTGCAGAGCTTTGTATAGCTGCAAATAGCATTAGGTAGCGGTTTGTCAGGAAAATCCAGGTTGATGCGGTCCACTTCCGCTGCCATATTAGCGTAAACTCATCTCGCAAAGTGATGACATATTCGTAAGACACAAGAGCTAAGGATTACGATATTGTTAGCACTGAAATTTTGATACGTGTAGGTAACTGACCTGTGGCAACGGTGATATAATAATTGATTGGTAACCTAGTGCGCTATAGGCTTAGTATGTAGCTTGCAGTGATAGAAGATTTCAATGCACGTACGCCGCACTGAACTCTGAAGCAGCAGTGTTCGTAGTGGCAGAATCTTGAGACATTATACTTGCGCGAGTGAGGCGAGAAAACAGTACAGGACTGGTGTACACTCTCATAAGGTCACATAATCCGGGCCTATATGAAAGAGCAGGATCAAGATCAAATCCGAATCCTAGAAGATGAGACTAATCAATTGGGGCATGAGAAGATTGTCAGAGAATTAGTATACGTTTGACTGTTAGGAGGGACAACATCCGAGGGTAGAAACCAGGGTCTGCCCGATACCCATTGCGCCGACCTGCACGGAGTCCACTGACACCCAACGACGGACGGTGACAGACGGTGGACCGTCGTCCGCCGTCGTCCACCGATGGTCTCGGGCAACGTGATAGCATCCGCGAATTGAATAACGATAGATTTTTAGAAGACTCACGACAAGTGCACTTACCCCGATCTCCTGATTTCCGGGACTTCCTGGACATGGGTGCACCGCCCGTGATCGTGCCAAAGTGTAAAGGAGACGTACGTTCCTATGCGGCGATATTGGCAGTATGATCACTAGATGAATCAGTCCACATTCTCCGAACTAACGAGGAACCATTGAACGAGCGCCATTCTCGACCTTACTCGCAGCGTCAACCAGGAGCAAAATTTGGCATAATTGCATCGCACTGAAGGAGAATACATCGAGAGAAATCTGGAGAAAAAATAATCCGACACACCAAGGTGGTCACTTTGCCGCTCCTTGCGCCTTCAGCTTCTCCTGCACGAGCTCCTGAAATTCCTCTCTCAAGATCGCCTCCCTCCTCTCGCGCTCCTCCTGCTGCAGCTTCAAGATCCCGCGCTTCTCCTCCGCGCTGATGACCTGGTTCTCCTTGCGCATACGCACCGCGTTCATGCGCCTATGCCTGCTTCCGCTCATCACGTACCCCACGCTCTCGAACGACGCGATCTCGTTCGACGTCAGTCCGATCTCACCACGCCGCGGGATACGCACGTCCGTGCCGTCCTTCAAGAACGCCGCCATCGCGCTGCCCTCGCCGCGTAACAGCGCCCCGCCGTACTGCCGCTCGTCGATCTTCTTGGAGGACGACGACGCCTTCTGGATCGGCTGCGGCCCGACATCTTCGTCGTCTGAATCGTCGTCGGCTGTGGCAGCAACAGCTTTTGATGTCGATGCTGACGCGGATGTTGCGGCGGGCGGGAGCATTGTGCCGTTTCCGCTGGGCTGTTTAGAAGCCGGGGCTGGTGCAAGTAGCGTGGACGTAACGGGTTTCTCGACCCACTCTTCCTCGTCCTCGCTCGGCGGGGGGCGTTCATCTGGGCTACGAGTGCGGCTTGACGGTGGGTGGGTGTTCCTGCGCTGCTCCCGTACCTCGCTCCGACTTCTAGTCCTATGGCGGGAACGACGGTCATCATCGCTGTCGCTGTCATATCGTACTGACTTCGAGCGAGAACTTCTATGGTGATGGTGTCTTTCTCTCGACTTCTCTTTCTCTTTCTCCCGCTCGCGATCTTTGTCATTCCTATGTTTCTTCTTTGATTTGTGTTCGCGATGACGAGGCCGCTCCTCTTCTGAGTCAGTAACGTCTGACGGTGACTCGTGCCGGTGGCGTTTCTTTGAGTGCTTGTGTCGCTTGCCATCGGGACTAGGAGACCTGATGGATCATGATTATGAGAATGAGCCCGTGAGATACATAAAATAATATTGACTCACGATCTTGTTGGTGCCTTCGGAGACGGAGGCCATATGACGAACGAGCTGTTCTCCCGCTGCTGTCTCCGACTGTGCTTATCGTCAGCACACACTGACGTACGGAGTATCAAAATAAGGCGTACCTATCCATAAAGTCTGCCCCTCCCCCTCCACCACCGCCGCCACCGCCACCGTAACCGTTCATGATATGCGGTGGCCGGTCCCGTCGATTGGGATACATATTTTCCTGCTGGCGCCATGGCGCAGGCGCAGCGGTGTCCCCACGGCGCGGCGATGACGGTCGTTTGTACTCAGAATACTCAGGACTAGGGCGCCGTGGCCGCTCCTGCTTATCCCGCTCCTCCCTCTCCCTATCTCTCTGCTTGTCCACGCTGCGACTCCGCGTTCTGCCCCGCCGTTCGCTCTCTCTTCTTTCGCCATCGAAGTAGTCGTCCGCTCGCGCGCGGTCCCGTCGCCCCGCGTCCCTCTCGCTGCGGCTGTCATGCCTACGATTATTCCTGTCCGATTCCCGCCCCTCGTCTCTCCTTGGGCTGGGCGAGCGCGCCCTCCCGTTCGTTTTTTGTGGGGAGGAAGACCGTCCATATCGCTGGTCCGTGTTTGTCGATCGGTCTTGCGGGACTAAGCCCATCCTCGACGGATGTACAGTAGCCATTGTCGTGTTAACACCGACAAAGTTCCTCTGGACTGAGAATATGAGATGGTTAAGGCTGTCACAGAAGAAAGATAGGAAGTGTTACTGGAAGTAACAATGAGAGTTATGGACGATCTGTAAAGCGCGCAACATTCGGCTCCTTGGGCGCTTCCTGCCACGCGAGAGTTTCCCATGGGATAAACTCAAAGTTATTGCGATTGACATTCTCCAGCAGACTGCTCACACTTCATGAAGATAAGGCGTTGGAACCATCATTGACACGAGAGCCGACCTCAATCTACGTACTGCGTACTACCACAACTCACCACGGCGACCCCGAGCGCTCACCACCACCACCACCGCACCTCCAATTCATCAACCCCGAAGGGGAGAACAGGAGGACGAGGGCGGCCGGGAGACATGCATCGAGGACGACGACGAAGAAGTGCTGTAAGTACTACTGTCAACTACGAGAGTGACAAGGGATAAGGGCGAGGAAGAGGCTATGAGAGGTGTCTGTATGGGATATGGAATGGAGACCACGCCAACGTGTGTATAAAGTCTGGCAGGAGAAAAAATAGTCGTAAAAACCTGAACCAAACGAGACTAGACTGGATAGATTATAAATAGACAGATAACGCGAGCGACCATTAAGAACCCCGGGCGTAGTAAAGTGAAAGACGAAGGTATAGAGTATGGCTTTTAGAACACACCGACCAATGTGATGGAACCGTTCGTGGGGGCCGACGAGCCCATGTCCCATGCGCAGATGTCGAGATCGAGCGCTGAGGGGAACTCCACGCTGTTATCGAGGTCGAGGTTCAACTCTATTCTCCGGTTCACGTCCGGTTGGACATCAGGGAGCATGTCCAGAAGGCGCTGCATCTCCGCTTCGCCCTCCCAGTCAAGCGTCGCTTCGGGGAGCGGCGTCGTGTTGTTGGTGGTGGTCACTGGGGCCCGGGCGGGCGTGGACGCGGGAGAGGCGGGTACGGTGACTTCCCGCGGCGCGAGGGTAGGGGACGGCGCAAGGATCTCGCGGAAGAGGTCTTCCATAGTGCTCTCGTCGATGGGCGCCGGCGCAGCGAGATTCGAAGCTGCAGCCGCCGCTGAGGCGCTGGAAGAATTGGAGAGGGGACGGAGCTCCAGTTCGAGCTGGTTCGTTTCGAGTCCACCCGCTGCTGGGGCACCGACGATAAAAGAGGGGCGTCGGAGGTCGCCACCCGTGCTAGGTGGCGAGTGGGCTCGAAGTCCTCGAACTCGAAGCTGGAGGAGATTGATGATGGTGCGCGGGAGATGGGCGTGGGCGGACCCACGACCGTGGGTACCCTTGACGACGCAGTCGTTGATGATAGTGGTGATTGTGATGATGCGGAGGTGGGGGGTGCGGGAACGGCGAGGGGGAGGCCGGAGGCTGCTAGAGCCTTGACAACGGCGTCCCAGCCGTTCTCGAGTGTCTTGATCCTTTCTCTCAGTTCCTCGTTCTCTTTCTCCCTAGCCTTGTCTCGCGCAAGCTGGTCCGCCTGGCTATCGTGCACAGGGGTGCTCGCGAGGCCCATGCCCGCACGCAGTTGTCGGTTCTCCTCTTCAAGCTCGGAGACCCGACGCTCAAGGTAGGAGAACTGCGCTTTCCGTCGGTCGCGCGAGTTCTGTGCGGCGATGCGGTTGCGGTGTGCTCGTGCTTCTTTGCGCTCTTCTGGTGTAACTTCTGAGCGAGAGCGTTTGCGAGGCGGGCATTCTGACGATGTGGACGGGGCCGGTGAATGTTCTGGCGATGACTCGGGAGTGTATGGCTCTTCAACGACGAATGCTGAATCCGATGAGCGTTTCATGGCTGGCTTGGCACGAGAGGTGTACGTGAAGATACGTGGAGGAAAGACTGAAGGTGAGAGGAAGGAAGGATCTTGTAGGAAGAGGAGGACTGCGGTGCGACGTGGGTGTTGAGGAAAAAGCCCCAAGCGCAGCCACCCGCCACGTATTTGACACGTACGCGGGCGCTAATTGCATCACATCTTCCCATGTCCGGACGGCGGACGCTTTTCATGTCTTCACACAAAAGATCACTCGAGGAAAAGGGGGCGGCCCGCGCTGAATCCAACCCAGATACAGATAACAACCAGTCCAGACTGGAAAAATCACATCCAATGAGAGCTATATACAAGATTGGCTCACTTTACCGTGCGGGCAGCTTTTGGCAGGCAAAAATATCACGTTCGTACCCAGCCGTCCGCCAAAGTGCTCCTTGTAGCTTCAATAAGCCTTTCTGTCAACGTATTTTTATTGCCTGAAGTCCTTACAAAGTTACTGAGCCTTGAACTCATTTTTGTCACACTGTGGCTGGGGGGTGGTACTTGGGTGACACCGCGGCGGGGGCTGAAGCTTGAAGTCGAGAGCCTCCGATCAGGCTGCCAGGAGAGAGCCTGAGTTCGAGTATTCCCGCTACCAACGTTAGTTGGAAAAGGGTCTTAGGGGGCGCAACTTACACATAGATTTGCTTGTAAACGCAAGGCGCCTCTTTTTGCCCGCGCCGATTGTNGCGCAACTTACACATAGATTTGCTTGTAAACGCAAGGCGCCTCTTTTTGCCCGCGCCGATTGTTTTGCCCGCACTGTTGACCCGCTCTGCTGACCCGGCCTCACGTGACTCCGCCGCTTTTTGGTCGTACCTCCGCTTCGTTTTTCTGCATTGCCGTCCCCGTTCGCACCACCTCCGTATGGCGCACCCCCTCCCCTTCGCCGTCGCCGGTCGCTTCCAGCGACTTGCAGTGTCTATATTGGTAGATGCTTCTCGTTCTGGGTCACTAATCTCTTCTCAATTCGTGTTGGCCAACAACATGCCGCGTACCGTTCATACTAATACGCTCGGTGTCGCAACCATGACCCTTACCGGTGACGTTCACGTTCCTACTCATGGCGGTGGCTACACCTCACGCACTTCTTTAGCCGTTGGTCCGACTGGCATGCATGACATCGTTTTAGGTGTGGAATGGGTTGTTGGCACTGCTTGCCACTATGAGCAAGGCACGTTGTTGGATCCTATCTTGCCTTTGTTGGCTGGCCACAGTTGGTCACCTGTTCGTCCGTTCGTTCCGTCCGTTACTGGCTCCACTGAACCGGCCACTGTCAATGATGTTCGTCCGACTCCATTCGCCGCCTCTGTCGATGCCAATCCATTGGCATCCACTGGTTTCGAGCGCCTCTCACGATCGCAACTTGTTTGTCGTTTGTTCTCCCATGGCATTGACGCGTCGGGTAACGCGACATCGTCCTCGTTGCGGGACCTTCTCGTCGCCCACTTGGGCTCCGGTGACTGCGCTGCATCTTCGTCGCCCTCTTGTGAAACGCTTCGATTGCAGGCTGTCTCTGAATTGGGCGATGTCGAGGACGCTCGCATTGCCGTTCAAGTACAAGTTCTATCGTCGATCCAGAAATATATTTCACGCAAACCCCTCTGCCGTCTGCTTGATCACCATCGTTTGCCCTATCTGTCCACGGACTCTTTGCGAGCTCTCCGTGGCCGCCTGCGTGTCTTTATTGGCATGCTCAAGAAAGGCAAGGGTAGTCCTGCACACGATCGTCACGCTGCACAGGCTCGAGAGACTGAGCGCGAGCGTGTTGCGAATATTGCCGCTATCAACTCCGCGTGGCCTCGCGCTTTGCCCTCAGGTTTGAAAGACAAACTGGTATCTATGTTTCGTCAGGAGACCAGCAGTGATGCTCTGCGTACGTTTGCTTGTGGCTGTTGCGCCGAGGCAACTCTAACACGCGATCGCTTAGTAGTGCCCGTCAACGACCTCCCTCTCGATCTTTTGCAGTGTCCCCCTGAACTGCTTGTCGATAATCCTCAATTGCCATTACCGCTCTCAGGTGTTGCCAACGGCCTCGACAATGTTCTTCTCCTCCGTGACAGTTTCCTCGACGACTTCTCTTCCGTCGCGCTGTGTACCGTGTGCGCTCGCGCCCTTCGCCGTGGCCGTTTGCCAGATCTTGCTCTGGCCAATTATACATACCTTGGCCCTCCTGCTCCTCCTGAGCTCGAACTGACCATGATTGAAGAGGTCATGGTCGCGATGTGCCGAGCGAAATGCTGTATAGTTCATCTGAAAGACGAAGATGAACTCAAACGCAAGCGTGACGTTGTCTTGCCCAACATGCAGCGTGGATTGAAAGGAAATATCATCATACATCCTCAGCGGCCTGGTCCTTTAGCGTCTGTGTTACCTGCCACTGTGGAAGACACCCTGGCTATGATTTGTGTCATTTTTGTCGGCTCCCACCCTCCCACTCGTGAGTGGCTCCGGGACAAAGCGAAGCCTCTGGCCGCACGGCCCGATCGCATACGCAAGGCGTTGCACTGGCTTAAGGCTCACAACCCGTTGTACAAAGATGTCGTTGTAGACGAAGCCCGTTTGCATGCACTGCCTGCTGATGGTGTATTGCCCTTCAACATCGAGGTCGTGCAGCCAACAACTACGTTAGACTCGCTCTCATCTCGCTACGATGCCTCTGAACAGATGGCAGCCGCTAACTCAGGCGCACCGCCCTCGTCATCCACCGCTGGCGACATTCCCTTTCAGAATGTCGTTATCACGGATGTCGATGTCAATGCTCCGGCGAGCGAGCTTCGCGCGGCCGCTATCCGCCACTTGAAGGAGAAAGGGACATTCATGGCCGTGACTCACGACGAGGTGCCCGTCAATGAGTTTTGCGACCCATCTCTCTTTCCAAGAATATACCCTACGTTGTATCCTTACGGTATTGGCGGTTTCGAAGATCATCGTCGTGAACACCCCGTTTCGTTGAAACGTCACGCTCGTCATCTGTTTCAGTTAGATGACCGTCGATTTCAGACACATAATTCCTTTTTGTTCATCGTGTTTAACATTCTTCAGAGACGAGAGGTTTTGCTCCGTTCCATGCTCAAGGTGAAGAAGGCGTCGTTCACAGGCGTCGCAAGCGACCTCTCAGCGATAAGCAATGAAGCCGTCGCTCGTGTTTGCGCCCGCGTCGCCCAAGGCGACTACACTACTGCATACGACGATGACGAACGGCGTGTGCTCAAACTAATGCGAGAGGTGCGTATGGTATCATCTGCCGTGCCCGGCAGCTCGGCGTCGCGACTGCAGATGCGTAACCATATTCGAGCAACGATGAATGAACTAGGTTCACCTACATTTTATCTCACCATCAACCCCGCAGACATCTACAATCCGTTGGTCAAATTCCTTGCCGGGGCTGACATTGACATTGACAAGTTGCTGCCGGCTGAGGTTCCGTCATATTGGGAGCAATCTATTCTCGTCGCGCGTAACCCTTTTGTGGCGTCGCGCTTTTTTGATCTATACATGAAGGCCTTTATTAAATGCTTACTTGGTTACGACCCCGCCACCAAAGGTCCGACTGCTGAAGGCGGTGTGCTTGGCCACGTTCGTGGGTACTACGGCTGTGTAGAAAGTCAGGGACGGGGCACTCTACACTGTCATATGGTCATATGGATAGAGGGGGGGCTGAATCCGAATCAGATCAAAGATCGCATCCTGGCTGGCGATGACGATTTCGCACATCGACTCCTAGCGTACCTTGATGAAGCAATATCCACCAGTCTGCCCTCTATTCCGGAAGAGCCGCCGCCCAGTCTGCTGAATGCTGATAGGCCATCGCGCCCTCACCCGTGCAGTGTACGTGGCGTGGACCTCGATGTCCCACCCCATATGCGACCAGAACTTCGTGCTCAGGACGTTCATCGACTCGCCAAAGCATGCCAATCTCATACTCATACACTCACTTGTTACAAATATTGTAAGCCCGGTGAGCCACGCGAATGCAGGTTCGACTTGGACGCTGCCAATGTTATACACGAATCAACGTATTCTACAGAGACAGGTGATGTGTGCCTCCGCTGCTTGGATGGCCTCGTTAATAACTTTAACGAGACCATTCTGGAGGCCATACGGTGCAACATGGATATTAAATTCATTGGCTCAGGTGAGGCGGCCAAGGCTGTGACTTTCTACATCACAGATTACATCACCAAGCCCGGGTTGCAAGCACACGTCGCTTATGCTGCGCTT
This sequence comes from Phlebia tremellosa, assembly GCA_011032875.1. Taxonomy (NCBI): domain Eukaryota; kingdom Fungi; phylum Basidiomycota; class Agaricomycetes; order Polyporales; family Meruliaceae; genus Phlebia; species Phlebia tremellosa. Next base: position 18,526 of record JAAIFI010000342.1, read on the forward strand.
GAACTGGCAGTCAAGCAGCTCAAGGTGGTCGATTCGAGTGACTCTGATGACACCGCGCGTGCAAAAGTGCTGTTGCAAAAATGTGCTTTCGCTTTGCTGAAGCAGCAGGAGGTGCCTGCGCCACAAGTGGCTTCTTTTTTAGAGGGTGGCGAACTATGCTACCATAGTCATGACTACGTAAACCTCTACTGGACGAGTCTCGAGCGATTTATTGAGAGTGAGGACCCCAGCCCTGAATGCTACTCGAGTAGCGCCTCACAACCTGTTGCTGCCGCAGACGATCTGGGGGTTGGAGACGTGGGGTCGGAGGATGAGTCTGACGATGACGATGGTGCAGATGGAAGTGAACTTGACGATGACGAAGACGCAGCCACAATTGAGGCGGCTCTTTGCGACGAAGTTACCATTAGCTCAGATTCCAATGGGAAGTACGTTGCACTCACTGATCAATTGTCCGATTATGTCTACCGTGGCACCAAATTCCGCCATCTCAACGTGTGGGATTTTGTGCGGTGTGTGGAGAAAGTGTCTGGCAGCAGTGCACTCATCGCGGATAGCAATTCTCTCTCCCCCTCCCAACTGGCCGAAGTTCTCGGGGAGGTGACCAAGAAAAGGCCGCTGTGTGCGTTGAGTGCTCATCACCCAGAACATGCGCGACGTCACCTCAAGGTGGTTCATCCACGCATCCGGCCCATTCCGGTACCTATCGGTCCTGCATTGCCTCGCCGAGATCGACCCGCACTGTACAGCAAATACTGTCGGATAATGTTGCTTCTTTTCAAGCCTTGGCATTGCGCCGCAGACCTGAGACGCGCTGAGCAGTCGTGGGTGGACGCCTTCTCCGATTTCGAACTTGGATGCTCCGCAGAGATTAAGAGCATCATGAGTAATATGCAATTCATGCATGAATGTAAGGACTCACGAGAAGATCACTTTCGCAATCGCGCCCACCTGAAACGTGCGAGAATGTCCGCTATTGTGCGCGAGGTGGGGCACGTCGAAGGAGACACCGCAGAGGATTTCGAAGATGGTGACATTAATGCCCACCTTGATACTGTGGATTCCATCAATGCGTTTGGTCTCGCGCAGTCTGCTACTAACCTGTTAACATGTCTGACGGCAGCTGAGACCTACGGCTTGTACTCTTGGCAAGCATGTCCCGCTGGTGAAGCAAGTGACTCTGGCATGTCCTCTCACGTCGACATCGACACGCAAGCTCCCTCTTCGAGCACATTGGAACGGGACTGGGCAAAATGGTATGAGCAACGTAAAGCGGAATGGAAAAAGTCTCAGCTGGCGGACAACCCTGAGACGTCGCCTCCCTCGTCGGCTTTCCATGTCGAGCAGCAGCAGCGCCTGATCCAATCGGTGGCCGGTTCTCCATCGACTGCTGCGTCAACAGATCCCTATGTGGCGTTAGCTTCGGGGTCAACGGTTGCATCTGTGGCACCTGCGCCGCCCGTGACTCTCGACCATTTCACCACTAAATGGACATTGAATGTGGCCCAACGCCAAGCATTTCATGTGATCGCATCCCGAGCAATCGCCGTCCCAGGCAGTGGCCCACCACTACGCATGTTCCTGAGTGGGTGCGGCGGTACCGGAAAGTCTCGCGTGATCGATGCTCTTAGGGATTTCTTGACATCGCGAGGCGAGCAGCGCCGCTTGCGCCTGGCAGCGTATACGGGCATTGCTGCCAAACATATTGCGGGAATGACTCTTCATTCAGTCTTGGGGCTGAATACCAACGGCAAACTTCCGGCTCACGGTACCAAAGGCCACCACGATCTGGTATCGATGTGGGAGGGCGTTGATTTCCTGTTCGTCGACGAGGTCTCTATGGCTGGGTGTGAAATGCTCGCGAAACTCAGCCGAGGGCTATCCATGGCGAAGGGATGTGACGAGCCCTTTGGCGGGGTGAACGTGGTCTTCGCCGGAGACTTCGCACAATTGCCACCTGTGGGTGAAGCGCGGCTGTTTGGCACTATTGATACCTCATCCACAACTGGCAATGAAGCGCGCCGGCAGGAAATCATATTTGGGAAGCTGCTGTGGCTGTCTGTGGATACGGTAATTACATTGCGTCAGCAGATGCGGCAGCTAGGAGAGGAGAATAAACCCTTCGCTGACTTGCTCGAACGGTTACGGACTGGGGACTGTACGCAAGGCGATTTTGAGCTGTTGAATACGCGCCTATTACGCAATAGTTCACAGGATCTGCGCTTGCCTGGCTGGGATGGTGCACCAGTCTTGGTGTATGACAACGCCACGAAGGACGCTCTGAATGCCAGAGCGGTTTCGGCATACGCTGCTGCCACTAACCAGGATGTTCAATGGTATCACGCGCGGGACAAACACAAGGGACGCGACCTTGTCGATGCTGAGTTACGCGCAAAGCTCGAGCGCAAACACACTGGAGAAACTGAGGGGCTCCTTGGAAAGATTCCGTTGGTCACTGGAATGCGTGTGATTGTCTCTAAAAACTTCGATGTGGCGGATGGCATTGTCAATGGTTGTGTCGGGACGTTGAGGAGTACACGTTATGTGATGAACGAGCATGGAGAACGTCAGCTGAAATCCTGTGTGGTGCATTTGGCAGAAGGCGGACACTCACGAGTGACTGCGCTAGGTGATGATGAGGTCCCCATTTTGGAGGACACCAAGTCGTTCAGCATAGGCAATAAACTGTCCAAACAAAGAGTGAGCATTCGCCGAACACAGGTCGCCATTCAACCAGCGTACGCTTTTACCTCACACCGAGCCCAAGGGCAAACATTTTGCCATGTGGTCGTCGACCTTGAGAGTTGTATGGGTGCGGAGTCTCCTTATGTCATGCTGTCGCGTGCTACATCGTTGGATGCCCTTCTGATTCTTCGACCGTTCAAATACAGCAAACTGACGGTACCGCCAGCGGAAGGCTTGCGGGTGGAATGGAGGCGGTTGAGATACCTGGAAATAAAGACTTTGCTGCGATTCGTGACTGGAGACGAAATGGCGGCACTCAAAAATGAGCTCCAACAACTGCGGGAGCCACATTCCCCTTTGGTAAACATTCCTCCAGATGGCACCGCTCAAGCTGCAATGGTGGCCGCACAGCAGCGGGAGGTTTCCAGATGCTTTGGCGGTGCAGCGCGTGCCGCCACCAACAAAAGAAAGCGAGCACCTCGCGGCGATGGACCCAGTGGTGAGCACACAAAGCGACGTAAACGCACGTAACAGCGCACTCACAGTGCTCGCTGGTGACCTCTTGTGTAGTCCGTTGATTAGCAGGGGTGGTATATTCCAGCGCAAGCTAGGAGTAATTGAACATATTCACTTACTGTCATGCGCCGCGTGTACAACGCGCTTATTGCGCGCGGGCTGCGCGGACCAAAATATTCCTACCAATCAGGGGATTGAGCACTAAGCTCCACAAGTTCGCACCAAAGCTTCTAAACATGGGAACTATCCGGGAAAAGTGTCAAAATCTGCCCCACTTCTATGTGCCCGTGTGTACGAACCTTGGCATCGCGCCGGCGTCTCAGGCCACTTCAGCCGGCAAGACAACAATGCACAGGTCGCATGCTTGTGGTCACTTGCAGGGTAAGTATACCACGTCTTGGATCACTACCGCAACAGGCACTACGACCAGCATTATCACCACGACTGCCACCACCACCACCATGACAGCCACGCCAGGACAGCCAGCCCGATCCCCGCCCCCGTCAACAAGCCACCGCGCATGTCGCCTCCGTGTCGTCACTTCTCCTCATGGTATATCACCTCTCGGTCCACCACGAGAACAGCCACTACTATCACGACCACGACTACTACTACCACCACCACCCCCACCGCCATACCGACCAATCCACCCCCCTCATGATTATCAGCCATTACCACCACCGCCACCGGCACCGCCATACCGACCAAGTCACCGGCGTCACGATTATCAGTCACGGTGAACGGGGGACAATGAGGACAGAGCGACGGACGTGCGTCATATAATGGTGGGCATTCGACATCGGCTCACCCCTAGCCAGAGTCCACTGGGCCTAAGCAGCGCTGCTTGCAAGGTCATGTGCAAGCGCAGGTTGTCTAACTGGGGCTGCTCAGGTCAGTGGTCGTGCATATTTAGCATCCCGTTCACTGACGCATTTGGGTGAACTAGACGCAGTCGGTGGATGACCCCTATGCAACAATCGGTATATGAAGCACCCGGGGTCAACGCAAGACGGCCCAATGGCTTTCCCTCCCGCTCCCATTCTGCCTCTTGACATCACCTATAGTTTCTTGAGTCATTGCAACGTCCGCGATGTCCGGAGTTGGGGGCAAACCTGTCGGTGTGCAGCGCATATCGCGGCGGATGCTCTCGCGCGGCGTTTCCGTGCAGAAGTTTCAACCTTTGTTGACCCACGGTCGTTCGCGCAAATATTGCACAGGTGCGGCGCCGTCGTATCTGGTTCTGTGGCCGTCCACTTTATGCAAGGCCGACCTGCATGGGCACCCAATAACATGGATGTGTACGCACCACACTGGTCTCATCAAAGGTTGCTGCAGTACCTTGCCGTGCAGGAGAGATATCAGTTAGTCAGCCAGGCATCGGCGCCGACTGCAGGTATGTATTTTATGTACGTGTCGTATATGTACTAACAATTGCAGTGGTAGGTGACCATCACGTGGGCTACGAACGTTTGGCTGGGGCTCTCAGCTTGACACACCTGGGTCGGCGTGAACAGCGGATCACGGTGATTTGTAGCAGCACAGACTCTGCCCTTCACCCACTCAGCTTCAGCTGGGGTACGGCCCTCATGAATTATTTGGATGGCACCACGTTCACCGCCGCTTACCCGCAATTATCCTTCGCCAACAAATGTCTGGTTGCCCCAATGGGGCGTGACCACGGCGTCCCGGACACCATCAGCGTGCTCAGCGCTGTGGCGAAGTACAGCCGGCGAGGGTACGAGGTACTTCTTTCGCGTTACGACCTCTGCTATTTTGCGCAGAAGGTGACCGCAATCTCCACCGTCCGCACCTTCGAGGATCAGTACACCTTCCGCATGAATATCGCGGGCGCAGCGGGAACGGTGGCGTTACCTCTAAGTCATATATGGAGGGATGAGTGGCAGCTAGGAGGACGTCTGGGTGCTTTCGAGTATGAGGCTACTGGCTGGACGAAAGATAGATTCAACGGGAACATAGAACACGATTATAATACATAGTATATACACATGTACTTTTTGACCGTCGCGTGGATTGTCAGGCGTCCTGCGAAGCACCGGCGGCGTTCAATGACGATGCTGTCGGCACCACCATGACAGACCGTAGGTGCTCCGATGCCTGCTCATGGGTCACCGAGGTGGACTCTGATGAAGTCCTCCTCGCGGCCATGGTTGTGGACATGATCTCCCCGTCCCTCGGCAGATGATGCGGAATGGGCCAGCACGCCTGGCCAACAGTCCGTGTCACGGAAAAAGATTGCCTTTTGGAGGCCGACATGTACTGCACAGAATGTGGTGTCAGTGAAAGCACCAGGCTTGAGCTACGGCAATAGCTTACCACAGCACCCATAGAAGGCCCTGAGGGCTTTGCTCACCATCTGAAGACGTTGGATCGTCCAGATAGGGTGGAGTCCTTCTGTGTATCCGTACAGTCGAACAACCACACATTCCAGGGTGACATGCTCTCGAACGACGTTGCCTAGGGCTTCCCAATTCATCTGCGCTAGATTCCGCTCGACAGTCGCTTGGTCTGGAGAGTCCATAACGAGTTGCAACTCGTAACAAGGACACTGGGGTGGCATGTTGCGTGCGTAATGCACTGCCAGTGCGGCGTGCAGGGCACCAGCGCCCGGTCCTAGGTCTAGCCAGCGCGTGGTGTAATCGAGCGTGACCATGGTCACCAAGCGTGCAAGGTGGCTGCACGCTCGCAGTCCGGCCAAGTTCCAGTCGTCGACTGCGCCACCTAGACAACAATGTTAGTGCAGCACCATGAATCCGAGACCCAAAAGAGACTGACACGATTGCATCGGGTTGATGACGACAACCAAGTACGACAGGAATTGATACGTCCCTATCAACACCTGCTGGACCTCTAAAGCGTGACTGCTGTCGACGTTGTAAGCAACCACGCTCTGGACGTCGTTGAACTTGGCCGTGTACTGGGGTAAGCTGTGGGCAGGCTCAGCCCACGGATCATGTTCGATAAACAGCGTGTGACATCCGTATAGGGTGGTGTCAAGGAAAACGGGCTCCGTGGTGTGTTCAACATCACCGACATGAACATGATTCCAGACCGGCACAAGATCCAACAGCCCTAGCGGACTGTCGTGTGTCGTGCCCGCTAGCATGGCGAGTAGGTGCAAATGCCGTAATTTGGGAACACGAGGTTTGTACACTGAGTGTCCTGCCATCCAAGTGAAGCCTAAAATCTTCAGGCTACAGATGTTAGGCATCAGCGACAACAACTCGTGAACGACAGGGAGTGTGAGTGACGGAAGGGGCATGTCTAAGTGACCGTCGAGGCATAGGCTTTCGATACTGTCGCCGACGGTGTTGCTGTCAGCCAACATCGCGATGCAGCGAGCCGTCTGGTGGTCCTCCTCGAAGACCGTTAGCGTGAAGTGCTTGAACAGTCTTCGGTGGCTGAACGGCGTATAGCGCGAGGCCACAAGCGACAATGTCTTGACCTCCCATGTCGACAAGAAAGTAATGATGTGCTCCAACGCAGCATCATTGTCGTTAGAGGCGTCGAGGTAAAAGAGCGGCATGGAGGTGGTAATCTCATAGGGAGGTTGCATACTACAAAAGCGAAGAAATTGGATGACGCCCCAGAAAATTTGCACCGGCAAATAATTGGTCAGCGAGTGTTTCGATCGCGGGGCGGCATGGGCGATGGCCAGGGCCCGTAAGTGGCCACGCCTGCACGGCCGGTGGTCACCATGAGGTGAATGCACCGCGCGGGTAAGACGGAAGGGACGATGCGGTGCGACCAACGTGGTACCCAAGCTTCGAGGGAAGGCACTGTGTGTCCAACACAGACACTTTTACGGTGTATTTAACAGAGATCGCTCAGCAGGGCGAGCGAATGAGCACAATTGTGTGACATACCTTGTGAGAAATCAGACTGCATGTCCTAGGAGATCGAACATAGTTGTGTGTGGGGTTCGTCGACCCCGCCGTCGTGATTGAGCGTCCGCGCGGGGAATCAGCCGCGAACAAATCAGCAGGGAGTGGCGTACACCAAAGGCCAACATTCATGCGTCGGAACCGTTGCGGGGGATCAGCCAACGAGACACGACAACATAGGTGGACAACCACAGCATGGAGTGGAGAACAGGTCGAGGAACAGAGAAGTCAAACCAGGTGCGTGCGAAAGTTATGGCGTCTACCCCGTGGGAACAAACCAGTCGCCAAGTTGAGAAAGAGAACAGCTGCGGCATGGCGATCCCCAACATAGACGTTGTTCACTATGCACCAGTTTCACGTCGGCGGTCGAGAAGGCATCACTCGAGACGAGATGGGACTCGGGCGCGGTGCATTTACGCCCACCGTACACCAAGTATACGAGTGCCGGCGCGATGAGCAGCTGGACAGCGTACATATGGACTCTAGTGAGTAATATTGTGGAGTACCGTATGGTGTTCAACTAATCTAGCAAAGCAGGCGGCACCTAGAGCCTGTACTTTGAACGGGCATCAGCAGCGACGGTCATGCGAGAGTGTTGGCAGCCCAGTCCATGGCTCCATGACGATCACGAATCAGCTGTATCATGTCGAGGGGGGCGCCGAGAGCGGAAGAGGTCTTGCCTGTGGTTGTGGTAAGTACATCTCCCACGTCAAAGTTATCGAAATGACTCACAGCATGTGAACCCATAGGGAGCGAATATCGAACGTAGGTACATGTACCACGCAAACAGGCCATTAGGCGGAAGAGAGCGAGCGTGGATGAAGATTTTGAGGAGCCGCAATTGGGATAGTGCGAATGCCGCCTCCGCTACGCCGTGCCAGTTAACGCGTACCACGGCCCCTCCGACCTCGTCACGGAGGAAGCCTGCGAGGTCCAAGTGGACTTCGACTGTGTGGACATTGCCTGGCAACTGGCACAACAACACCTCCAGCAACTGCGCTCGGGCAACGGTGTTCTCAGCGGACTGACGCCATCCCCCATCAAATCGGCCTTGCAACGACATGAAGAGGGCGAACGTATGCAGTAGAAGTGCGCCGGTGAAGCCAATATCCATCCAGGCAGAGGGGGGCCATGCTGCGAAGGAGCGGTGAGTGAATTTGATACACAACTACAGGCGTGGCCATGCTTACCACTGATTTCAGACGCGACATGAAGTTCAACGGTCTGCAGTGTGTCAGCATATTGGTGGACCAGCGCGACCACGACGTCCACATCTCTTACTCCAACCTCCCTCAGCAACAACGTCTCGACGCCTCCGATAACGTCGATCGGCCCGCTGCCCGCGACCTCGCCCCCTAATTCCACCTCCAGGTACGGCACAACTGTGGGTACGACAGGCGCGTCCTTACGGCAGGAGGTCCAGTCGACATCGTGCAGACGAACAGCAAGCCATTTTCCTCCCATGCCGACGATCCCCGTAGTAGAGGGCCCAGAGGAAAGGCCATTGACGGCATCCAATTCAAGGCGGAGGGCGGCGGTCTGGGCATACTGAGGAACCCCGGGGGTGGAAATCCAACGGCAGTGCTCCACGCGAATCGTGGCCAACGCAGGGCAGGTGTCCACCGCCAGCACCAGTTCCTGTATGCCGACGTGCGATTCGGGGACGGTCATGGCGACGGGCCACATGCCGTCAGAGATCCCACGATAGCACATAGTACGCACGGCGGCAGCAACGCCTTGATGATTGCGAAGGAAGTCTTTCGCTGCCTTGAAACTGTCCGGGCCGTCTACACCTCGCGCGATGAATGTGGCGAACAGGAACGGGCGGCTAGCCAAGAGCCATATGGTGGAGACAAGGGAACAGGCGTGCAACGTCGGGCGTGACTCTTGCGCGACAAGCGAAAGGATGAGATACACCACATCAGCGGGCAGCAGGGGAGCCATGCCAGAGTGGAGTGAGGGCGCGGGGGACCTACAGCCTTTATGGCGCACAGACACAGACTCGCCCGAAAAGGGATGAATTAAAATTTTACCGACCAGAGGAAAAACAATACATTGAGGAGAATTTTGGGAGTGTACGCCCATGGTGCGTACTGCACAAGTCTACAAGTCAAAACCGTGGCTAATTCATAGGAATGTCGTCCCTCAGTGTCTCTCCATCGTCCTCTGGCGCCTCAACGGGGTCGCCTGCCTTAGCTGCTGGGACAACACCAACGGCGTCAGACTGGGAACGGAGGTCCAAGTGGGACATGTCATCGGCAACTGTCAATGCGACATCCGGTGCGTCTGGTAAACCGTGGACTGCAGGAGGATCAGGCAGCGGAATTGCGGGATTAGCGACCGCATGCCCTTCGCATGGGTAGAGAAGCTTCATGGCTTGGGGGACGTGCATCTCCTGCAGCGCTGCCTGTGAGTATGTGGCCTCCGGTGTTGTCATAAAGTTGCTGTGAAGCTCACATCTAATTGGCTCACAGAAAATAGCCGTGTCGCCTCGACGATCTCAAAGTTAACGCGAACCAGGTTCGGGTCCTTGCCTTGATTGAAACGATAGACGATATCGGCCTGAGCGCGAACCTCGACAAAATCGCCACACCGAATGGTAACAGAGGTCGTGCGGAGTACTGAGCCGTCACGCTCCTGACGCTGGTAAACGGGTTTGGTCGCCAGACGCCAATCTTGGCTGATCTTGACGGCGTTACCGGTAGGATCCTCGCCATGGACATAGCGTGTGGAACGTCCACGCTCCTGGCCTTGGGCCTGCACGCCGTTGAACCCATTCGTGAGCGAAGGTCTAAGGGACTCAAGGACCGCACACACCTTGCGGAACACGCGATGCTGCAAGTACAGCGTGTCTATGAGAGGGGCCTCTTGCTGCCCACCAAGCTCGGCAAAAACGAAATCGCGCAAGTCTTTGACAGCCTTTGCCTGTGGAGCAAAGGCAGGGCGGCAACCGAGGCCTTCCAGGACAATGTACTGTTTCGCTCGTGCTGCGTTTTCCTTTTTGCTTTGCATCGGGTGAGTTTGAAGCGTGTGTGTGACATAGTAAGCTAATGACATACCCATCCCAATTGCCGGTAGCTACCATAGCCGCTGCCTTGACGAAGCCCCAGAAACGGATCTGAAGTGGTGCCGACCCATGGGGGAGGCGTACATGGAGAGAGAGACCGCGAGTGACATCGCCTGTCTTCTTCGCAGCTGACTCGATCATGAGCTTTTCAGCCATACCGTCCCACGACTGCGGCAGCTGAAACATGTCGTTGTCGGAGTCACCCGCCCGGCGATAGCCTATGCCCAGAGGCCACCTTCCACGAGCTACATAGCCATTGCCTGACGTGCGCAACAGTCAGCTAGAGCACACAACCATGAGGTTGGTGTTACTCACCAGCAGCGACTGCCAACATATCAATCAAGGCAGAAGAGTCGGGTGGTTGGGATGAACGTTGACAGATACCGCGGTGACGAACGGTACACCTTGCGAACGATGGAGGGAAAGAGGCAGGGATTGTACGTCGACCCTTGTCCCAAGGTTCGTCTTGGACATTCATTCTCGGGACTGCTGCGCGCCTGCGCGACATCTTTGAACCGTGGCTAAACGCCACATTGCGGCCAGGCTTGCTGCAAATACGTACGTGCGGGCGGAGTTTGATATACAAAAAAGGCGCCGCGCCACCCTTCACCATGCGCGCGCCCCGAGGACTGGGTTAGGTGGTCGAATGCTGCGCGGCGGCGTGTGGCAATTGCTTGCACCGCACAGTCCGTGGAGGGTGTGGCGAGTGGTACGCGTAGGACAGCGCGGTATATGAGATGCCAGCCTACTAGAGAACTTGAGCAAGGTGAGTCCGCAATTTGCGCGCATGCAGACGAATTGACCTTTGTACGTGTTTGGCAGACCGGAGGCATAATACGGGGTTCTCGTGGAAACGGCTTACATTGCCCAGTCCAGGTGAGGATCAAACTTTGCGACACGAAAAGTCCTTGTGGACTGCGAGGCTCTAACGGCCGTCCTGCAGCATTACTAGTCCATGGCGGCCGACGGGAACGCACAGGATAGGCGCGAAGCAGGAGCACACCGATACGCAACTGCGACCTCAGCATGGGGAGCGGCGAAGGAGTCACCGATGTCCGCCCGTAAGGAAATAGGAACGTTCGAGGCATACAACTTGGCCCGCAATAAAATTGCAAAGGACGGCATGGAAAGTTTTGGCGATCGACGAGCGAGGCTACGACAGTGGGAGATAATGCGATGGCCGCGGTGTCCATAGCGGGGCGACCGACAGATGCCGGTCAACGAGGGTGTCAGAGAGTGGTGCGCAAAGGTGGTGCGAGCAGAACGACACCGATAATGCTTAAGATCGCGGCGTCCAACCTCAATGAAAGTGAGGGCGATGTGGAAAAGGAGAATGTGGATGTCGTATAGGAAAATTTATGGGGGACAACCATGAGTGGTATTTAAATGAGGGGGAGGTCAGAGTAAACCGCTGTCGCATTATCTTCACAACTTGCTCACGATGTCTCCAGCCACTCGAAAGACCGCGGCTACAGCACAAGGGGGCTCCGGTAAAAGACGCGCGCCTGCGAACGACAACGACCGTGCTATGAAGCACATAAAACGAGGTACGGTGAACAGCTGCTTGGATAGTAACGGGTGGTGTAACTCACCCCATTGTGATAGGTGACCAAAACACCTCAGGAGGAGAGTCGTCTGCAGCCACGGCGGCAGACGAGTCTAAGGATCAAGAGGAGGTTGATCAAAGGGAGGAGGGCGATCTCAGTGATGGAGTGAAAGGTGTGTGCACCAATGACACTGCGGACGATATGGACGATAATCACGCTGTAGACACCGATCAACATCCAGAGGTTGTGACGCCCAATGGAAGTGAAGTGGAGGCAGAAGAGGGAGGTGCAGTTGTTGCTCCTGTTCAGGCCGTTGCCACTCCTGTCATCGTCGGAGGAGATGCTGTTGATGCACCGGGCGCCACAGTTGCACCGGTGGTCGAGCCTGCCACTCCTGCCCCGGTGATCGAGCCTGTTACTGCGACCCCGGTGGTCGAGCCTGGCACTCCTGCCCCAGTAGTCGAGCCTGCCACTCCTGCCCCGGTGGGCGACGCTGCGACGATGGGCGAGCCTGTGACTGCTGCGCCGTTGGTCGTGCATGCGACTGCTGCACCGGTTGGCGAAGTTGTCACAGCTGCACCAGTTGGGGACCCCGCAGCTCCGGCACCTGCTGTCGCCCCTCCCGTCAATGATCCGCTGGTGGCGGCGCTGGGAGGTGCACCAGTCGATGGACCACCCGTGGGAGCCGTAGCGGTCGTGCCTCAGGCAGCTGTGGGCGTACCAGAGATGATGCACATGAACGACTTCGATTACATACCTCCTCAGGTCATCGAGTGAGCCCGACTTTGCGCGCTGTGGGATGTGTGGAAAGCTGATGTCGCCTACAGACGCCTACGCAGAGTGGCCGCGTACTCGCACCCTGCGGCACAGCGCTACCGCCTGGCTCAGGTTGACCCTGAGCGCGTGGCATGGGGCGGCTTCCGAGGGCAGTGGTTGTGCTGGAACGGTCATCCCATCACCGTGTTATTTGTAGCACGTCTGCGCACCAAGCGCATGTACGATAACTTCAACAATGTCGCATTGAACTCGGCGCGGATTCGGTTCAAGATGCTACAGGACGTCGACCACGACATAGCAAACCTGCTGATCAGGGGCACTAGTAGCCCAGCTGTCGGTGAGCTAACAGTGACAGATAGTAGCGCGGCAAGAGCTGACCACATGTAGTGTCCACGAAGCGCACCTTTCACGCCAGTCGGTCTACGGTGCAGTACTTCAGGGACGATCGGCCCAGTGTGGTAAGTCACGACACAACGTGTTATACTGCTCAATCTAATGACCACGCCAGAATTACACGTTCGGAGAGATTTTCGACGGCACTACGAAGTTTGCCTCGAAAGCAAAGATGACGCGGATAGAGCAGTCTGCTCTCCATGCGAACGACGTACTCCTGGTGGAAGCTCGGGTGCAGCGTTACGGGGCGGACAACACACGGTGGCTCCAGGGATGGACAAGTACGTTCTACCTCGATAGCATCACAAAGTTGTACGCGGCGCCGATGACAGCGCCCGATGAAGACGAGTCGGAAGTGGAGGAGGAGCGGGTGCCAACCGACGACGAGTTGGACGTGTGAGTGGTTCCGAGAGGTGGGCGAGTGATGGGAGGGGCGTTGGCATAGAGGTATGGGGGTCGAGGACGAGATGATCGTTAGGATGAGAGATGCGACGGACAGCGAGCTAACAGATAACGGCGACATAGAAGTAAAGTTGTTGAGATAATACAGATAACTGTAAGGTACTTATGATGCTGTGATGTGCGCGGCTGGCGCGGGTGGAATGACAGTGGATGTTGCCTTGCGTGCACGAGGGGGACTGGCCGCGGTTCATGCAGGTCTCTGACTTGACACATGTGCTACCGCATCACAGGATGCGTTTGGTAGCGGGTCTTGCCGCGGAGTGGCGCTAAGTTTATCAAATATTACAGCTAATTGCATATCGATGTAGAGTCGCCGACAAA
>JAAIFI010000343.1:0-32128 GCA_011032875.1 Phlebia tremellosa
TACAAGCGTAGCTAAGAATTTATTTATTTTGCAGATGGAGCCGTTGAGATTGCCTCTCGCACTGACCTTATGTTGAGTCCTAAATCGGCGTTCACATACTGCAGATTTTATTAAGTGTATGGTGTGCAACAACTCAGCCCTAGACACTGCCCATGAGCCTGTTCAAGGGCATCGAGGATCCTCGATTTTCACCCTTTATAAACCCGGATGTCGTTGATCCGCACACAGCTACTGCGCTACCACAACCGATACCTTTGCCGCTCCGTCATCTGGAAATTACAGACCCCCTTTCGGGTGATACATTTATACACTCCCTGCGTAGGACGGGTGCTGGACACGCTCTGCGTACCATTAAGATCAGTTCATCTGGTCCTTTCGGAGCATTACAGGATCTTCTCGCTGATGACCCGGCCGTCTTGGAGTCTTTGGACATCAACAAGGTCTCTGACAGCCGCACTACCCGTGCGTCTCTACATGCAATGTACTTTACCCGCAAACCCTTGTTAACTCGGAGGGCAGGCCCAAGAACCGCATGGGAAATTGACTCGTCGTCGCTCACAAGCCTCCGAGCATTGAAATTATGCGTATAGCATGTCGACGGGCAGGACGCCGCAGATCGCGCCCGTGCTCGGAAATATCTGCTTTCATCGGTTGCGCACTTCGCTGCAGCGCCGATAGAGACCATGCGGTTGACGATGAGCCGGTGTTCTACGCGGGGCACGAACCAAAGACGCATCGGGTGTGCGCGAGCTCGAGTGGGCACGTCTTGGTAGAGCGATCTGCAAACACCGGCAGCTGAAGGATGTCACCTTGGAGTTCGATACTATATGCGGGCCGCCAGATGACTCGGCAATGGTAGCTCTGCTAGGTTGTATGAGAGACATCTCGGAGTGTGTCCTTCTCATCAGCAGGGTCAACAGGGCATTGCAATTGACATGCCACTGGAGCTACACTGACAATTCTGGTAAAATTGGCTGTTACACCTTAGCCAGATTATGACGAAAAGTTGCGTGGGCCTCTTTTGGAAGCTCTTAATCGTACTTACAATTGTTTCACCATCTATGTCAACGTGATGTCTCGAATCGCATGACAAACAGCTTGAAATCTGTATTTAAGAGATGGCCTGAAGCTCCCACCCCTACTCATACGTCGACATGAATGTGCACGCGCGTGAACCCGTTCGTGTTCTCCTACTCGAGCTGCGCCGCCATTGGAACAGAGTGGTTTGGCATACCGATTAACTGAATGGGCTTAAAGTTGTCGATTTCTGCATAGACTTTCGAGAGCTGATCATGGCGTGCCACAACAGACCTGTCTTGTTGAGCTGCTAGAAACCTCCTTGGTCCGGAACGCAATAAGAAGCTCATCAGGGTGCCATGAGTCTCACGTCGTTCAGTAGACTTGCACGTGATTGTAAATATCGAGTTCGGGGTCCTGCCGTCACGTAGCCCAGGCCCGTCGGGCGCGACATCGTCCTCGGCGACGACGTCCTCGACCCACTTGCTCGGTACGACATACCGTAACCCACATCTCCCAAAAGCCTCATAGCTTCAGACATTCTGACAAACAGCACCTCACACCCCAAATTCCTCCAATCTAAACTTCAAATTGCAAGCGCATGTCCATGGTATATAAATAAACAAAAAAATGCAGAAGACGTGCGCCCGGGATTACAAACGCGTGAGCTAGCGATACAAACGTAGAGTACAAGATGTAACAGCAATCAATGGACGAAAACGACATTCCAGAGCCGTCCATTGCCCGAGCGTTAAGGATGAAGGCGGGGGCAAATGGAGGTGATAAATTTTATGTGTCGGGGAAGCGCGGACGGGGTTTGCGTCAGTGTTTTTCTTGGATGCCTTGTAGCGCGTCGATCTGCACACACACGAAAGAGTCAGCTCTCCATCATGTCAGACTAGATACAGCACAAGCGCACCTCCTCCTTCGTAATCCACCTCAACTCTCCTGGCGCAGCAGCGCGGCCGGTGATCGTCGCCGCGGAAAGGTTCACGATCTTCGTCAACCCGTTCTCGGTGCTCAACCAGTACCGCACCTCGTCGACGCGCACCTCGATGACGGCCACACGCGGGTCGTGTACGTCGCCTTTGTGCACGCCATCCTTGAGGTCGCCGAAGAACGCGGCTGTCCTGCAGATCATTTTTCGATTAGTTTCGCATGCACAGACGGAAGAGATAGGAGAAGGAGGACGCACATGGGGTTCCAGTGCTTCGTGATAAGGTCCTTGTCTTGGCTGACGTGCGCGATGCCGCAGTAGGACGCCCAGTTGGTTGTTTGCTCGTCATAGAAGGAGACGTTGACGTGCGCGTCATTCGCGATTTCTTCGAATTTGTGCGACGCTTTGTTTGCGATGAATATGAGGTTCACCTGCGTGGGTGTGAACGCTAGAAAAGCAGTAAAACGATGAAAACCTGATGATCATGGTAGGGAGAAGTGATACGCACGTCCTGCGGGTGCCATGGCACGGGTGTGTATGTGCCCATCGGCGGTGCGTGTGGTAAACATGCCGGTCTTGACGCGCTTGACGATGGCATGAAGACCCTCAATCTTCTGCTGAGGCGTGAGGTCGCCGTTCTCCGCGCGCTGGGTGTAGGGGTCGAGCGCCCTGTCGGACGTCGAGGAGGTCGTCGGCGAGGTCATCTCGATGGTGTTTGTCTCGGACGTCGCGGTGTGGGTATGTCTGATATGGGGGATATATGAGTGTGTGCTTTGGCGGCGGGTCGAGGGCGAGGGGTGTTATATAGCAAGCTCGGACCCCGTGACGGGGTGAGATACGCCGGACGCGGGGCATTCGTCGCAGGGCTCGCTCCAGAGCTGACGTTGCTGCCCCGCCTCTGATGTCATCGGCACCCCCGCACCCGAGACCTGCCTCATTAGGCAACACCCTGCCCTTATCGGGACCGTGGGCGCCCTAGACCGGCCGATGGCTTGGCGTCTGGCGGCGGTCGAGAGCGCGGCTGAGGCGGGGCGCTTCACGAGTCCTGCGGGGCAACCTTCGTATCAACCCTGTGCCTGACATGCTCCGTCGTCCAATCGTGGTCGCTGTGCCAGGCGACGACTCGCAGCCGGCCCTCGACGCCAAGCCTGCGACCGTCCATCGCGAAACACCCACGCTCGACGACGATCCCCGACGTGCTCACGATCATCCATGGTCATCCCGCCGGATACAAGAGGGATATCGTGAGAGGCCTTGGCTTATTTTCCGTGAGTGTTCAGTGCATCCGCAATCATGACGATGCACACATACGCTACAATACAGTCTTCTTGTTGCTATCATGACCCGGACACCGTGTATCGCCATCCCTTCCAGAAGTTGCAGCAATTAATACTCGTTCAGTGGCAATTCCGAGCCACACCCCGACGGGTCACCGCATGCCATTCGCGAATCATCACCGTCGACGCTGCGTAAGTTGTAACGTTCGTCGGGCGAAGTGCTACCTATGCATGTGCATCGGCCGAACGTCATGCAAAGTATGCTATGCTCGTATAAGCTGAGCTGAACATAGCTCTTTCTCCACACGCTCAAAGATGCCTGACTGTATGGGCACAGCCAGTGGTCGATGTAGAGGAAAGGGCTAGGCGGTTTGGTAGACACGATTCGAAAGGTGTGTAGAGCAGACGGCCGACGACGGACGAAGACGAATGATCCACACAATTCGTGCAATAGAACGGGAGAGTCGGGAGATACCGACGAATTATGATGTGGAGGAACGCCCGCGAGATGATTGGCTCGCCGCGTCTATGCTATCACAACTCTTGAGGAACACGAACGGGACACCAGATCATTGAGCTCGGAGCTGCGTCTGGACGTTGCAATAGATCATCAGAGCCAACAACTGGTATGCAGGTAAGTGAGCTCCGTTAGACTGTCATGATTGTTGTACAATACTGACTATCTGGACACAGATCTCGAGTGCTAGTTATGGTACCAAACGGCGGACGCTTTAGCAGTCTACTCGACTCACTGAACCACTGAACAATGCCACGGCTAGATGTCCGACAGTAATCTATAAACAATCAGCAATTCAAAAATGCAAAAATGCAACAGGACAAACACTTACCTCTCCTGACATCTAAGGCCTAGTAAGGAGTCGGACTTGAAGTTGGACCTGTGATGCACGAGCATGGTGGGCACCCGGGCGGGAGGCACGGGGTGCAGCGACAGAGACTGTATTGCTGACATGGTGTCAACTGATTATCCCAGGTGTGTACGGAGGTTATGTCGCGCGTACCGGTTCACGCTTCATCTCGACTGTGTCGGTGAGTGGATCAATATGATTCAAGAGCGTGTTTTGATACAACAAGTACTCACAGTTACCCTCACCCTGAGGCAACGCACTAGCCACCGTAGCGAACACGAGGACGGTTGCGACGAGGACAGTGCGCATGTTCAATGAACAAGACGTGTTTATGGTGGTGGTATGCGGGGATGTGCCTGCCATCCCGGCTTTTATACAGACCATTGTGCATCACTCACAGTGAACCGCAGCTCGGCACCACTTCACCCCTCCATCATTATACAACCAGCGACACGCCTCGTCTCCAGTTGGTCTGATAGGCCCTCTAGATCAAAGCCTGTCCGTACAAACGACCACGACCATCACATAGGGTATCCGCCTACCCTCTGCCCTGTGGTGAGTCGTGATCAACGTGTTTTACCTCCATTCTACTTCACACCTTCATTCTACTCCAAAAAAAGGTGTTTGCCCCAACGGGGTCGATGAGCCGCGGACAGCGCTTATTTTCTGGATTTCTGGATATGAGCGCAGAAGTGATAAGGACCCTAGGCTAGGGTTGGTTCACGTGGCTTATACTCAACCATTTCACTGAGAATATCCAAAGGTGCCACCAGGAAGCATTTCGGCAAGTGGGCTTTATTTCATCAGACTGGAATCTGTACTAATTATCGGCATATAGATCTCAGGTCTCAGCCGGACACTTTACCAGGCTGCTCGCCACATGTGTGTCATTG
Source organism: Phlebia tremellosa (assembly GCA_011032875.1). Lineage (NCBI taxonomy): Eukaryota > Fungi > Basidiomycota > Agaricomycetes > Polyporales > Meruliaceae > Phlebia > Phlebia tremellosa. The sequence goes on from JAAIFI010000343.1 coordinate 4,991, forward strand.
CCCACTGTGCGATGTTGATCTCGACGTCTAGGACGTCGGGGATGGGGATGGGGTGCAGAAGCACGGTGGGCATTTCAGGGGAGGTATGCATGCAAGGCAGGGACAGATCGTAGGAGAGGCTGTAGGTAACGTGCCGGTCGGGGTGTATTGCTAACGGCACGAACATCAGATTTAGCCTGTCATTTCCGAGTTTATGTTAACGGAGCGGAACAGTGCACACCGGTTCGCGTTTTATCTCCACTGTATTAGTGAGTTTTGTATCATTTAGTATCTTGGTAAAGACTCCGGCTGAACGTGCACTCACATTTGCCAGCCTCACCTTGAGGCAAAGCACTGCCGACTGCGGCGAGCGCGAGGACGGCTGCGAGGAGAGCGGTACGCATGTCAGCAATTCGCGTTTCCTAGTTTCAAATGTATGTGGGGGTGAGAGAGTATTTGAGGTGTCACCGGGTGCGTTCTCAAGCCTCAAGCGTTTGGCTTTTATGCAAACGAACCAACAAGCTACCGCCGCAGCTACATACCAGCGACTCACCTCGTCTGATATGGGCTTCGCTAGATCAAAACTTGCTCGCTCAAGCGACGGCCATCACGCAGGTGAGTCTGATTTGTAGTGCGTATGTAGCAACTGGTGACCAACGTGCTTGCCTCCATTTTGCAGTATTTAGTAAACCACAGCGGGGTCAGTGAGCCGTGGACGGCGCTTAGTTTCTGGATTTCTGGATATGAGCGCAGAAGTGCTAAGGACCCTGATTTAGGGTTTATATCGCAGTTATTCTGACGGACGCGTGAGTGACGTTGCTTCTCGATTTGTGCTGCATTTCTCTCTGATAGCGATATATATTTCACCGCTGACAGGGTCGCTCCATAACGTACTCTAAATGCAGCGCTGAACCTCAGCCAACAAGTAAGCTCTACCGGATTGCAATCTATCGCGTGCCATTTGTACTAATTTATACATTTCATCTTATTTCGGATGCCAGCCGGCCACTTTGTTTCACAGAGTACTCTGATCAATGGTGTTAAAATCTACCGATGGGTTAGCCGAGCGCTGCGTGACGGTGGTTAGCTGCTGTTGAAGATGTGAAGGGTAAAATGCTCACGTCTCTTGGTAGAGTGCGGTTGTACTTCAATAATGGCATGCGCACGGTGGACATCCCGAAGGAGTACGCGTAGCGCAGACGCACTGAGTGGATGGTGGCCAAATGGCTGAGTGCCCAACAGCCGCCGTGGGGGGACTGTGTTGCTGTCACAGATTTAGCAGGGTATTCTGTCAAGTTGCGCGGACATCGATAGCTGGCGCGTTGAACGTGCCGTTTGACGCTTCATCTCGTCTGCATGCCGGTGAGTGTGCATCGTTTGGTCAACATATGAATATATGTCTCTCACTGGGTATTTATCCACAGTTACGCCCACCCTGAGGCGACTAGCGGCAAACGCAAGGACAGCTGATACGAGGACGGCGCGCACCTTCGATAAGGAAGCTTAGGCTGAGGCACTGGGATCTCAGATGTGAGGCTGCCGGTGCGTCCTCAACATTCAACCTCCATTCTCCCGGCTCTTATAGCACTGTGCACCAACCACAGGTCTCCCGCAACTCGACATTGTCACGGTGTTGCATGCCAGCGACTCGCTTCGCCTGATGCTTATCATGAGCACGCTGGACCAACGCTCTACCGCACAACAATTCTCCGGGCCACAACCATCACACAAGTGGGTCTTCTGGACTCTGCGCCGTGGTGATTCACGTTGTGCTTGCCTTGCCTTGCCATGACGGCGGAGGTCAAATTGTCAATGAGCCGTCACGGCCAGCGCTCATTTTCTAGATATGAGCGCAGATGTGATAAGGACCCTGTTCTAGGGTTGGCCTGCTTGGATCGGAAATTCCATCGGCCTTTGCATGCAAACGTTCGGTGTATGACGTCTTGGACGGAGGGTTTCGCAGGTACGCTGTTCTCACGGGTGTACGGCATCGCGATATATACATGCAAGCAAGTGAGCCTTGTCACTGGCGTGAAACCGTACTGATATATCTATATCCAGATATCGGTATCCGGTTGATGCTGCTGCAAGACAGCAATAACGAGATAGTCAGCTAAATTTGTCGGGCTGCTCACGAAAGGACGAACGAACGATCTCGAGTCTTGACACTTAGTACGTCGGGGACGGCGACGCGGTGCATATACACGGCGGACATCTGAAGTGTATCGTGCAAGCAGGGCAGTGACAGATTATGGGAGAAGATGTAGGTGTTGTACTGGTGATGATAGTCGAAGTGTAGTATTGCTAAGAGTGATCATAGTTTTTAGCCGCAGGTGCCATCGTTGTAGAATTGCGTACCGGTTCGCGTTTCATTTCGACTGTATCGGTGAGTGTGTGTCATTAATATTTTATGCGATAAAACTTTTGGCTGAACATGCACTCACAGTTAGCGGCATCACCATGGGGCAAGGCACTAGCGATTGCGGCGAGCGCAAGGACGGCTGAGACAAGGACCGTACGCATGACACAATAATGGGTTATTTAGCTTGAATTTGAGGTGGAGGTGTAGAATTCTTTGAAATTGGTGAGCTCAAGCCTCGGGCCTTTATATGCACTGACTTACCGCAGCTCTACATACCAGCGACTCGCCTCGTCAAATGCGGGCTCGCCACATCAAAGCTTGCCCACGCAAACGACCACAGCCATCACAAATGCGATTCTCCCAACATCTGCTAAATTGTATGTCGTAACCAACGTGCTCACCTCCATTCTACAATATTTACCACAGCGGAGTCAATGAGCCGTGGCCAGCGCTCGTTTTCTGGATATGAGCGCAGATGTGATAAGGACCCTAGTCTAGGGGTTCAACGCTCTGGCATTTTGTTCAATTGATTGTTTGGTGCTATGTCTAGGTTTATCCAGAGGTGCGCAGGTCATCCGCAACACGATACCTCTTTCTGACCACGGCTTTTGATAGTCGGCGGTCACAATGCCATCACGGAGGAGGTCATGGCTCGAAAACATACACCGAGCGAACATGGGTATCATCGCTCCTGTAATATCGGAATGTCTGTGTAGCCCTCAACCAATGGTATCGAACGATCTCGCTTGATAGCACATCTGATGCAAAACTCGCGGGCACACACCACCAGGTGAGCTCTATCGAACTAACCGGGCAATATGAAGAGATATGTCCTAAATTATAAGAATCTACGTACAGATTTCGGTATACTATACGAAGACGCTTTACCGCTATCAACTTCAGATTCAAATGCTCCTGCAGAATCCGAATCGCGTTGATGAGCCAAATGTCAGAAAGTGTCCCATGTGAAAGGGCCGATCTCGTCACCTAGTAAGTCGGCGTTGCCGTCGGAGGTGGATTGCACTGGCACGGTGTACATTTCGCCGGAGGCAGAATGCACCTGGGGCAGAAACAGATTACGGGAGACGACGTAGTCGTTGCTGAGGTGGAGGTATGGTAATGCTAACTCGGGTTTAGCCAGTCAGCTCAGACTGCGTAAATATATGGTACTTACCGGTTCACGTTTCATCTCGACTGCACCAGTGAGTGATTAGTCTGTAACATACGACCAAATATCTGACTGAACATATGCTTACAGTTACCGGCCTCGCCCTGAGGTAGGGCGTTGGCGATTGCCGCGAGCGCAAGCACGGCTGCAACAAGTACGGTGCGCATGGCAATGACTGGCGTTTCGTATATTCAATCTGAACACAGCGATGTGGGGATGTAGAATTTACTTAGTGCATAGGTCTTCAAGCCCCCAGCTTTTATACGCACTAACCACCGCAGTCCTACATACCAGCGATTCGCTTCATCTGATGTCAGCGGCCACTAGCTGATTGCTAGACCTTGCTGGGTCAAACATCGTCCGGTCCCAATAGACGACTACGCCCTTTGTACTACGAACGTGGGTTATTTTGCTCCGCAGGGATTATGGTCGCCTTTATGCTAGCGATCGCCAAATTCCAATGAGCCGTAGAGGGCGCCCGTTATCTGGATTTCTGGATATGAGCGCAGAAGTGTTAAAGACCCTGTACTAGGGTTTATATGCCCCGGCGGCTCGTGAGCTTTGTTACTGCTGATATGTTGTTTTCATACTAAGTACATCTCCTACAGAGCTCTCGTACTACCCGAATGCTTTTCTGAGCCACTCTAGCCTCCGCCGCTGCTAACTCGCACTGCTAAATAATGAATATCGATCATCTCTGCTCAAGAGTGCGAGAAGTCAGATCTCGTCTCCTAGAAGATCGGGGGTAGAGTCGGAGCCGGACGCGGCGTGAACCGACACACAGGACAGTGGATAGGATAAGTAGGCACACAGGTATTGTGGTGGTGACGGTAGTGGTGGTAGTGATAGTTGTGGTAGGGTCGCAGTATTGCTAACAACGTTTTAGCTGTTATCTCGAATTTGCAAGGATGGCGCGTACATGTTCGCGTTTGACCTCAAATGTACCGGTGAGTGTTTGATAGTCAGCGCACTACGGAAGAACATCTGATTAGATATGCACTTACAGTTCCCGCCGAACGCAGTGGCGATTGCAGGGAGTGCAAGAGCAAGAGCAAATACAACGAGGCGCATGATATTTAGACGGATGGTGTATATATTGGACTTTTCACCGAACGGCGAGACTGCGAATACCACTGGGCAGGTTCTCAGTCTTTTATACGTACCAACTATTATCGCAGCGCCAGAGGCGAGCATACTAGCGACTCGCCTCGTCCGATTTGTCGGGTAGGAGCGGTCTCTAGATGAAGAGAAGTAGATCTATACCCTAAACCCCCAGCAAATACCTCGTGGTGATTGTGTTTGCCTCCATTGCAGTTGCCGTCATTAATGTCGATATTAAGCCGTCCGGGCGGGCGCTCAATTTCTGGATATGAGCGCAGGCATGTTAAGGACCCTATTCTAGGGTTGGTCCGTTACAACTTCTGGCGAGCGTTCTGAATTTCTGCAGGTTGCTCTTCTAAAGTACGTATGATATCTTCAAACGACGTTCTTCGATGACGAACAATCAAATTCATTTCACAGCGAGTATATACTGGTACTGCTCTCGTGGGCACGTAGACAAGTAAGCTCTGATATTCTGTTGTGCTGTCGTCCTGAGATCCACACTGAGTGTTTATATACAATATTTTAGGTGCCAGCCAGTCGGACAAGTTAAGAAGCTATTTATTTAACAGCATTGCTAGCGCATGTGCCGACCAGTTGAAACTGTTTGAAACTACTGCAAGGCAATAATCGACCATCAGTCAGAAGTATGAAACCGCGAACGATCTCAGCACCTAGAGTGGAGTTGGACTGCAAGTCAACTGTGCATTACAAACTAACGGTGAAGCCACTATTTCTGTCGTAGCTTTTCGACGCTGGCTATTCTAGTTATACGTGCAGTAACATTCATACTGCGCGCCAAAGATAATGCAATGAGGAAGGCACGTAGTAGTTGTGGCAGGCGCAGCGCTAGTTGAGCTGGCAGGAGCCTGACACCACCTCGTTCAGCGGATGTGGGAAGAAGATTCTTGAGTAAGTGATGCGTACCGTATCTCGCTCGTAATTTACTAAGCGTTTCTCAGCATGTGCTTGATCATTTCATAGACCGTACTCACAAGTCCGATATTCAATCTGGGGTAGGGCAGCGGCGAATGACGCTGTAGCCACGAGAAGAACGGCTGCGAAGGATGTTGTACGCATTGTGTTGAGTGTATTCACCTGCACGTTGTTGGGTTGAAGACAGACAAGGATTGCGTCTGTGTGTATTTATCTATCCCGCTCGCGCTGAATTTTGCATCGTGATTCTGTTACTCCGAGTCCGGCACAGCTCTGACAGACTCAAGCGTTCGTCACGAAGTCTGTGGCGCGCGGACGAGCTTGTTATCTTGTTCTGGGATGAACCTTGCCCACGCCATCACAAGTGAGTGGTTAGCTTGTGATCCAGCTTTCTTCCATTCTCCTTGCAGTCGCAACCTGCCGTCAATGAGCGGGCGCTCAATTTCTGGATATGAGCGCAGATGTGTTAAGAACCCTGTTTCAGGGTTGACCTCACCAAAGTTCCTTGCAATTTATGATCCTCATACGCTTATACCATTTATGTCTCACATTGTTCGTCTACAAACAACGTCTCATTCTACATGTGGACGAACATCTGAACTCGGCGTGTTTATAACAGGATCAATGTAACAACCCTTCCAGTCGCAACTCGTCGTCAGTGACTACGTTAGAACGGACAGGTACATTCGCATTCCGCTCCGAAACATATGCAGTGTGGGATGCACGTAGTGGTTGTCACTGGCGCAGAGCTAGCAGGAGTCTGATTCCCGTCCCAATCAGTGGATTGAGGAAGGCGTTTAGGTAATCGTCACGTACTATGTCCCGCTCGACGTTCACTAATTGTTGCTTAGCGTACGCGCAATATAGGATCATGAGTGACACTCACAAGTGCGATATCCAATCTGGGGCAAAGCGGAGCTGAATGACGCCGTGGCGACAAGCACTGAGGTTGCGAAGAACGTGGTGCGCATCGTTGAGTACTGCGTGAGGTAGAGTGTCGGTTCAATATTGAGGTGGACCTCAGGGCGTATTTATACATTTCAACCGTATCGAGTCTTGCGTTGCGATGCACGGGTCAGGCAAGCTCAAGCCTCCGTCAAGTTTGCGGCGGTTCGACGAGCTTATCACCACGATGTGGATTGTGATATTGGTGCGGCTGTTTCTAGAGGCACCCCTTGCCATCGAGGCGATTATTCCATCGACACAGGACCTCACGAGTCGCAGTACTTCGACATCGGGCGGAGATCATTCCACAAGCTATATCACATTCACACACTAGTACTACGCAACACGCATTCCGCTTCATTCTACACGCTATATTATCACTGAAAAGTTCTGTTAGCTACGTGTCCGTGCAACAAAGTTGCAATGAGACTTACATATAACATGCCCTATCAGCGTCCGGCTGGTCCGCATGGAGGAGGGCACTCGATTCCAGGAGAGCACACGCAAATGACTTGCTATATGGCTTCTATGTCAGCCTCTTGATACTTGTAGCAAACCACGTTAGGTATGGTACGTACCGGTTCCCGTTCAACAAGTGCGATCGCTAAACATACACGTTCGTCAGCACGAGCGATAAACTACGCCAACATTACTTACGAGAGGGCAACGCGCTCGTCAAAGACGCGGCCATCGCCACGAGAACGGCTATGAAAACGGAGCGCATGATAGACAAGTGTCGTCGATGGTTTGGGGTGAGTATCTGCAGGCTTTTGCTAGGTCACAGCGAGTTCACGAGGGTTATATACCGCGGGCACAAGGCACTTTGTGGGGTAACGTCGAACGGTTTGTCCACGGTAATACATCACGGCGTTGTGGAGTCTCATACGGCATTATTTGGATCCTCATCATTCTACGGAGAGTGTTTATGCGTGACCGGATATTGTCGACGGCCTTCTGGCAGCCTGTGAGCGGATGCCACGCGCGCGACAGGCTCTTGATGCACTGTGTACTTAGTCTAATTGACCACTTCTATATTGAAATAGTCAATGATTCAAGTGTATTGAGTCTAAGCAGGCGCTGCAGGAACCGGGTCCACTGTTGAATATTGGATTTTGATGAACAAAGTACGTAAATTCCTATAGAGGAGCTCAGCGACATATGTAGGCGTGCCGCCCTAGGAAACGGGTACAACTCCTGCGATTGGGAATAAAATAACATGCGAGAAAGATGGTCGCGCGCATTCCAGCGGCTAGTCAATGTAGGAATAGCCGAAGAGCTTCAGTAGGCGGCTTCAGATACCCAACGGGGTCATCTTGATAATGGTTTGGAGCTTATTCGCATCCGAATTATCATCACATTCTGGCGATACCAGATATACGTATGCGAACTTTTGTTGACGAAGAATGCAGTCGTCGGCCCTGGTCATGTGGCTCAGATAGATCCAAAAAAGGGTCATGGCCTTCCTTTTCGGGCCTCATTTGCTAGTAGTCCTCAGGAAAGCGCACAGAACAGGGTGACTGTGGTCGGATGGAACAATGAAATTTGACAGAAGATCAGGTGGATTAGTAGCGTCCCGACGCTCGACGGACTCATCATTGCAATCAGCGTTCCAATATAATAATCGCACGAATCATGAGGAACCCGAAGAGGAAGAGGATAGCGTGAGGCCGGGCGTTCCGGACACCCGACTTGGACCGTTTGCCAGTGTCTTCGACTATACGGCGTACATTTAGGGACGGCTAGCGTCACGACGTATCTAGGGAATGGTGCTCTAGATTCCTCGGCGAGATGGGAAGAGAGAAGATCGACCATTACTCCCGGCCTAGGAGGCCATCTCGTTGATTGGCATCGCTTTCATCCTGTCATCGCCAGATCGATACGTCGTGAGAGGTATTGGGGGTCGAGTACACCGCTCAATGAGATATACTGGGTCCCTGAGAACGATGGAGTCCTCCAGAATATATTCGATACCGAACGCTCCAAAGTGGTCCTCGTTCAGAGTGTTCAGGCAGCGATCCAATTTGATTCGGATATCCTCCCCTGTAACGAGCCCTGAGTGTTGATTCCTGACGAGTGCCAGTAGAAGGAGAACAACAGTTCTGTAAGCCGATGTTCTACCTTCGAGAATCGGTGCTTCGCGGTTGCTTTCTAAAGCGATGAGCAGGTGATCCACCCAGGGAAGGTGTACGTATGCGCCACAGTTCAGCTCGCCGGTAGACAGGCTCGTCTCTGCAGCGGAAAGCATCATAGGGAACAGCTTCTCGAGGATGTCTTGCATTTCGGCAGGGGATATTGGACTGCATAATGTGCAAAGCATTGTGAAGTCGGACATCATGACGAACAGATGACGGCCTTCCTTCGTATTGACATGGTTATGCAAGTGGGCGGATAACGCTAATGCATCGCCTGGCCAGGTAATGCCGCTACGAACTTTGCGCATCGGAGACAGTTCCACTTGAAATTGATCAGCGGATACATAATAGACGAACATAAAAGATGACAGACCTGACAAAGCTCCTTCCGAGGTAAGGACAAGTTTGACTGTGCCTATTAGGCACAACGCTTGATAAATAATGGTTGTGAGCCCCGTACGATGAGCAACGGGGTTTGACACAAGCGCACGACATACTTCCGTCAAGACATTGCTGAGCTCCTGGAGGAAAGCCAAGTCTTGGAACATCGCATGGTTGGACACTTGAACTTCTGCAACCAAGACATATAGAAGAAAGATGACTCCGTCGACTAGCACATCGAGGGTATTATCAGAGACAGGCTGGATGCTTCTATGAGTATCACTATCGGTCGAGGTGAATCCCTCGGATCGTGAAACCCAACGCTCGATTTGAGCCCGGAGTTCATACAACACAAGGCGGCAGATGATCTGTGATTCGATGTTTGATGTGGGATCTCCTCGTCGCAAGGCCTCATGGAGAAAGGGATTCCAAAGGCCCACGCTCAAGAATGAGTCCCAGCGCCAAGAATGGTATCCATTGGCTCTGACCTCTTCGATCGGGCTGTCTAATTGGACGTGGATTGATTGCGAGGTAAGGCCATGAATGAGGTCGCACATGTTTGACTTGCGGTAGAAGACACAGAGGGTGATGATAGTGGATACGCGGTTCAGGTGGTTTTCATCCACGGTGGACCTTGCATAAATCCAGGTTGGATGGCTTCGTCTGGTATGTATGGACTGAACACAGTGTGAGATACTCTTGAGCGATCCTGGTCCAGGAGATCCGCGTAAGAACCATTGAAGGGCACGTCCAAGGATAATAATTTCAAAAAAGTCGAGATCAGCCCTGTCGACCTTCATATCACGGAAATTGTCGCTTCTCACATCTGATATATCCTCAGAGGGAGCTGAGCCAATGGCTTCCAAGTCTCTTTCTCTCCAGTGTCGAAGCTTTTGAAGCGCCTCGGGTACCTCGGCGTCTACGATCCGCGCGATGAGGCGCTGCAACGAACGGACAAGGACGACGAAAGCCCATCCAGTAGGCGACTTGTATGGGCAACGTCGAGAAAATACGGGCATAATGGTAACGAGAATGGCCACGGAGAGAAAAACGCCGACGGCGATGCTGACAACGATGGCAACAGATGTCTCAAGCGTCCATAGAAAGACAATCATGCCAGCGAAGAATAAAATGACCCCGATCTCTAGCAGAGCAGGGATAGCCGAGATGATTGCGGGCACTTTCCAATCGTCCCAAGCTTCGGAACGCACTTGACGGATGAGCACGTTGTCGCGGGGGGTTCCTAGGACTGAGTTCCATCGCAGATACTCGCGAATCCATTGCTTGACCAATATGCCAAGCAGAGCCGCAGCGACGCTGAACACGAGACTGAGGAACCAGAGCATATTTATCGCTATGGCAGATGTGGTAGCCTGGAAAGGTATCACGGGATCGAGGGGGGTGGTAGCGTTGACGAACGGATGGGAGACTGTGCGACCAGCAAGCTGAGAGGATATTTGAGAGAGCAGTTGGACTGAGGCCTGAGAGTTGTCAGGTTGTAATGATGTATAGGATTCAACGACAAAAGCCGTGAGTACGGCAGAAAATAGGCCAGCCTCAAGAATATAGTAGCCGTATCAGTTTCACGAGTGTAAATTGCGGGGTCAGACTCACAAAGACGAGGAGAGTGTCGATGTCATCCGCAAAGTCATACATCGTTGCCTCGTCGTGCCTCTTCATGGAGTCCTGTATAGCGGCCCACCCTGTGAGCGGGGAGGACTCTGATGAGGTCTGTTAAGTAGTTGGGCATCAACAGTAGATTCAACATGTCTCAAACACGTTCAACTAGTATGCGTACCTGCGAATCCTCTCGCTCCCGCTTTCTCTCATGCTCACGCCCGATTAGATTCGAATGCATCGTGTTCATCGACGGAAAACTTGTGGGGAAGCTTGACGACTGAAACCGTCAACAATATGCAAGCCTAGAGGACGAGCTTGTTGAGGTGGAAGTAGAGAGGCTGATCGCCGCTTGTGTATTAGCGAGTTTTCTAGCGCCAGTTTTTCTCAGAGGCTGTGTTGTCTTCGTATCTTCCGTCAAATGAGAGCTGTGACAGCCATCAGTGCGGCGTAGAACCGCTGGTGTTCATACACGACCGACAGTGACAAACTCAAGACGGCTGACGATGATTAAGATGGTACGGACCAAATTCTCCCAAGAAATCCCCTATATGTCGAGAACGAATATGACCGTACATATGTGTCAGCTTAGATCACAGAATAAGAGAACCGGTAAGGATGGTCTAAGTGCCAAGCCATGGTCGCGGCCTATATGTGTCTTCTAAGTTGGATACATGATCGCGATAACATAGTATCAACTCACTGGATTCATCCCCATATACGGCTTGACGAGAACATTGAACAGAGTTCCGCGAAAAGATGTTGAATCCGAAAGATCGAGTTGACAATATCCTTGGCACATCCGTGCGATGGGGGACTGCCATAGGCGTCTTCGAAGCAGACATCAAGGCGGTAACAGCGATTAAGCACGCTCTCTTCGATGGCTACACGTGAAAATCTGATTGTTAGGGTAGTAAAAGCCTGAAAGTTGTCTCCTAAGCACATACTGTCAGCCTAGGACGTGATGGTATGCTCTTAGAATAATAATCGGTGAGGTGCACCGTTACATAACAGAAGCACACGGTGACTTTCAAATCCAAACCTAGGCCAATTGGGGATGATCAATGCCATCCACGCATTATGCCATGATATCGTCGTGTGTCTCCTTGCCCTTCTGTATCGACGCGTCATAACGGTCAGATATAGTATGCCTCATAGCCAAACCAACATTACTCACCAAAGTTTTGCTTGAGTGCTCAGTTTGAACCAAAAAATACCGGGACTTGAGCAATCCAAAAGTAACTCAGAGTGAGAACAGCTGTAGAGAGACGTTGTACACAAGAGTGGCGAGTGGCAAGTCATACGACTGAGAAGTAATTGGAATCGATGAAGCGACACATCTCTGATTTCCATTATGTACGCGCAATCGGCCGACATGAAAGGTACAATTCAATCTCGAGCTGTAAATTTCACAAGCTATGTCATCGCTATGCTATCGCAAGAACCGGAAGTGAAACCCTGGGGTCAAGACTCACGATTTCATCCAGACTAACATGGCGTAAAGCGCGGTAAACCGACATTATATTCACGTGCATGTACCGTACGATAACGCTCTAGGCGATGCTGTGGAAGGTTCGCTAGATGGAAATGACTTGGTAGAACAGAGGAAAGTTGCAAAGTGGTCGGTAAATTCGTCGGCTAAGACGCGATTAGCGCCCATAACAGGTGGTCGTTATCTCGAGCGCCAAAGCAAGGCTCACGGGTCGTCTGTTCACCTTTTCTAGGCGGCCGAAAGGTGACTGAAATGACTCCTCATCGTCTCCACAGGTCGCCGTATATCAACCACCCGCGGGGCTGGCTGCTATGTATACCACCACCCGGTTAGCTCGTCGTCTTCTACTCCCTAAGCAAACGACAGCATTCGCCCGGTGAGTCTCAGTCTCGTTAGAGTATTGATGAGACGGAGGGTGGAAGTCTGGTGCTTGGAGGGGCCGGTTTTCTCCCGATGTCGTAGTTTTATTCAAGAAAGCTGACGACTATTGTGTCTTTACAGACAAAATCAGCTGTTAGCTCAACGCAGAACCATGGCTTCAACGAGCGACGACTACGCCTCCCTGGTCCAGTTTGGTCAGAAGCACGTTACAAAGGGTCTTGGCCGCCAGGTGGAGGGTGTCATAACCAAGGGTGCAGGATCATACGTGACCTTCGGTGATGGGAAAGAGTTTTTGGATTTCACGAGTGGTATCGGCGTGACGAACCTTGGTCAGTATTGCGCGCTTTGCTTACCGCTTGTTCGATTCTGATTCAAGTCACCAACAGGACATTGCCATCCTAAAGTCAGCGCTGCCGCGGCAAAGCAATGCATGGAGATTGTGCATGCTCAGGTACTGCACACCTCTTATTCATTGACGCCCTACTGAACTAGACGATTTCTACAGTGCAGCATTGCTTTCCACGAGCCCTACCTGGAACTCATCAAGCGACTCATCCCCATGATGCCTGATCCCTCATTAGACTCGTTCTTCTTCTGGAACTCAGGATCTGAGGCCATCGAGGCTGCTATCAAGATGGCGCGTGTGATCACCGGGAAACAAAATATCATTGCCATGCAAGGCGCGTACCACGGCCGAACGTTCGGCGCCATGGCGGTCACCAAGAGCAAAACCGTCTATAGCGAGGGTTTCCATCCATTAATGGTATGTATCATGTTGCGTTCAGCATATATTTGATCTCACTCGGCCGTCATAATAGCCTGGGGTGTACACCTTGCCGTACCCGTACTGGCACCAGCTTTCTGCACCTGTGGACGCGACCGAGGAACATATCACCAAAGTATGTCTGGAGCAGCTCGAGCTGCTTTTAGCACAACAGACGTCTCCGCGCGACACTGCTGCGATCCTCATCGAGCCAGTGCTCGGCGAGGGCGGCTACGTCCCCGCGCCCACATCCTTCTTGAAGGGCCTCCGGGAAGTCTGTGACAAGAACGGTATCCTGCTTATCATCGATGAGGTGCAGAGCGGGTTTGGGCGTACTGGGAAGAACTTCTCGATCGAGTATTCTGGTGTACGGCCGGATATTATGACGTGCGCGAAGGGACTGGCAAACGGCTTCCCTTTGTCGGGCATCGTCAGTCGTAAGGAGCTGACTGACAAGCTCAAGCCGGGATCTATGGTCTGTGTTTGCCTCTCCCGGAGGATCTGTATATGAAACTGATATAATATGGTTCAGGGTGGAACCTACGCTGGAAATGCGGTCTCTTGTGCTGCCGCCGTCGCCGTCGCGGACGCTTTCAAAGAGGAGAAGATCCTCGAGAACGTGCAAGCTCGGTATGCTTCCACGTCTCGGTAAATATCTGTATCGATGCTAACAGACCGATCCCTTAGGTCGAAAGAGCTGTTCGCGGCACTTCACGAGCTGCGTGCTCGGTCGTCTGTCTCGTCTGCCATCCTCGACGTCCGTGGACGGGGCCTGATGGTCGGTGTCGAGTTCGCGAAGACGCCGGCGAAGCTGTCGAGCCGCATCGCGAAGCGGTGCCAGGAGAAGGGTCTACTCATCTTGACGACCTCCGTATACGAGGTCATCCGCTTCATCCCGCCACTCAACATCAGCGCGGCGGACCTGAAGAAGGGTATCACGATTTTCGCAGAGGCCGTCGAGGAGGTTGTGCGTGAAGGCTAAGCACACACACAGTTGTGAAACATACCATCTGCGTACCATAAAGACATGGGGATCGCACAATCAGATTTTGTACCAAAACCCTGCCACAATACACATTAAATGCATCTTACCGGTCTGCTCGGGACGTTGCAAGGTGCGCTGAGCCTTATGAATATAGGTGACTCCTTATGTGGCACTCTCACGACAGACAGAGTTTTTCAGAGTATTCAATGGACCCTTGTTGCAAAGTCTGATGAAGCCCATTATTTGGGCGCGTCCGACGTGTTCGACGTCGACGAGGATATGATGTCTTACACCCATCACGTACGCATCCGTGCTTTTCCTCGGCGTTTCTCGCCGTTTTCTCCGCTATACCATCTACATTGAGACCCTTAACTATCATTCGCTGGTCGTCTTGCGTTGAAAGAGCGGGGGCCTGCAACGCTTACGTGATCGCGATCGTGTCAGCACCGCTGCCCGTGAGTCCACTGTGCTCGATGCCCCCGCACCTACTGATGCCGGTGTCCAGATCCCTCTCACGCTGTGCTGAACAGGGAGCACCCGCGCGTCGTCGTCAACGGCATGCACTGACGCACTGCTGCGGCTGAGCGGGTGATATGTTCACTCAAGTGTCTCCGTATATGGCGGATTCACATTTATACATTGTGCATGTTCGCCCATTGACCTTTATCTCCCCTTTGCTTGCTTCTTACCATCCACAGTCTCTTTGTCGACTCTTTCAGCATGGATATCTCTGTCACCAATCTCGCCTGCCAGATGTTCCCGCCGAAACCCACGTGGTCCGTTGACCAAATTCCCGACCTCACGGGAAAAGTGTGTTTAGTGACTGGCGGGAACACTGGGATAGGGAAAGAGACGTGCAAGCAGCTCCTCAACAAAGGTGCGACAGTCTACCTCGCCGCGCGGTCGCGCTCCAAGGCGGAGGGGGCGATCAAGGATTTAGAAAATCAAACTGGCAAGATCGCCCGCTTTTTACAACTGGATCTGGCAGACTTGGACGCCGTAAAGCGGTCTGCTGAGGAATTCAAGAGGTAATCGTCTCTATTTATTCTTCTGCAGCGTTCTTTCCGCTGACTACGCCACCTCTATATATCACAGCCGTGAACAACAACTTCACGTGCTGTTCCTGAACGCGGGGGTCATGGTTCCACCCATGGATCAACTCACAGCGCAGGGTTACGATATGCAATTCGGCACGAACGTCCTCGGCCACTTCCTCTTCCTCAAGCTGCTCTACCCGGTCCTCGCAGCATCCTCCTCGCCCACCGCACCCACGCGCCTCGTGTGGACCTCATCCTCCGTCAACTACTACTTCAACGCGCCCGTCAAATACGACACGCTGAAGGATGGGCCCGCGCGGCGTGCCCTCGGCGCGAGCCAACTGTACTGCCAGAGCAAGTTCGCGACTATACTGCTGGTGCTGCATTTGGCGCGGACGTGCTCGACGGATGGCGTCGTCGCAATTGTGGTCGATCCGGGGAATATCAAGAGCGACCTGCAACGATATGGCCCGGACGGCGCGATATCGGGCGTGATGCGGAAAGCGATGGTGAGCAGCACAATTTTTGATATGTGGACGACACGACTAGAAACTCATTTCCTTGTAGCATGCCGCAATATTGCATCCAGTAGAATTGGGTGCGCTGACACAGTTGTATGGTGGGACTGCCCCCGAAGCTGCTGAGTATAACGGACGGGTGAGTCTCAAATCACATAGAGTGATGTATCGGTGAAAGACCTGAAATCCCGTAGTACCTCCGTCCATGGGCACGACTTGGTGAGCCTCACAAGGGCACGAAGGACGTCAGTGCCCAGGACGAGATGTGGGATTATTGCGAGCAGGAAGTCAAGGCCTGGCTGTGACGACGAGGTTACGTTTTCCCAGTCAATTTTAGCACGATGCAACAGGGTGCTGACAGCTTGTGTAACTCATCCCGCTCGGCTCCATATTTATGGTTCGTCTCGATAACATTGAAATAATTTATACCTCGCATGCCACAAAGTAACAGTGATATGATGGGATAGTACTAGCGCTCAATCGATGCCAGCTTACACGGTACGTAACGCGTGCAAAGCCCATTCTCACCCCTAGACTCAAAACAGCTATATAGGTCGTTGTGCCATCCTTATGAGGATGCATTGCAACTCTATCATATACGTGTTGTTGTCACGCGTCTCTTCGCAATCGATATAAAGTGCTCCTAGATCGCCAGGTCTCTGATGGGATCCTTCAAGTCGCCCATACCCACGAAAGCTTCATATCAATGTCGCAGACCTCCGTAGACGACTGCAAACCAGACATTGTAACCGGTCTACAGTACAAAGTCAGTCCGGACTTTTCACTGGAGGCGCTATATCTTCTGGTGCGTCCGTTCTACGGTGGGATTTCTCGTGGGCTGAACTAACGGTGTACTATTTGTAGGTCGAGGACACAGTTTTCTGTGTCAATCGAAAGAACTTTGTAGATGACTCTGAATTCTTCAAGGAGATGCTCGACGAGCCCCCAGAAGGGGCCAAACCTGTCGAAGGGACAAGCGTAGAGTGCCCGTGGCGCATCGAGGGCGTGGCCAAGGAAGAGCTCGCGTTGTTCTTACGCGCTATGTTCCCTGCGTGAGCGCACCTTCCTATGACTGCCAACCTAGATTCTTAGGCAGAGCAGCTACATCGGTCAAGACGTTGACATCACCGGCGACCAGTGGATCACCATCCTGAAGCTGTCCACGACGTGGCGTTTCGTGTGCGGTCGGGAGGCCGTGGTCAAGAAGCTCCACGCGATCGTGACGGACCCCATCACGCAGATCCTGCTCTACCAGCAGCATGACTTGGACGCCGAGACTTGGCTCGTCCCCGCCGTGAACACGCTCGCGCAGCGGAAGACGTCGTTGTCGGAAGAGGAGGGGCGCAGGCTGGGCGTCGAGAGCGCGATCAAGATCGCGGCCATTCGAGAGGAGTTCAATTGTTGCTGTTTGATTACTACTGGTACCGGGAGGGCGCCGTCTGCGTCTCTGGCGGTGAAGCCGCATACGACGAGGGCGTGTCCGCATAGGATTACCAACGAATTTGGTGTTGTCATTCGTAGGAGGTTCAAGGTCCCTAGCCCGTAGCTGTCATACGGATCAGAAGAGGGCAACAATGCATCGCAAATCACTTATTCATGCCGTAGCTACGGTAGCATTATACATACATTTGAGCCGGAACCCTCAAGTGTTGAGGCTACAAATCGTGCACCCATGCTCATGCCTTTAAGCCTCGAACTTGCCCTTGATGATGTCCGCGGCTGTCAACATTTTGTTTTAGTTCGGTGTCAGTGACGATTGTTCATAGCTCGCACCTTGCTCGGCAATCCCATAAACGAGTGCTGTTGATACCGCAGTTAGAACTACCAACGATAGAATGACATAGCATCACCCTCACCTTGAGGGTGGGCCGCGATATGGAGCGGTATAACACTGAGATCGACAACACGCAGGTTTTCTGTGCCGTAGACCTGTTGGAGACGAAGGCCAATAGTCTCAGTCGTTCGGCGTAGCATATAAGTCTAGGCTCACCTTCAAGCTAGGATCCACAACGCCGCCTTTCTCTCTTGGCAACATCGCACATGCACTCGATGTGTCTAGTATATTGCCTGCGTAAGAATTACGCGGAACTTCTGAACAATGAAACTTACGCCAAGTGCTCATGAAGCTTGGTTTGATCCACGCTGGATGTTAATGCTCGTTAGCATGGACAACTGATAGAAAGACACCTGCACGAACCTTTCCACTGTTCATCGGTCTGCACCTCGGGGCCTGGGTTTAATTCCTTTACTGAAGGACACTCGCAGGATCAGGGATGGTTTAGTCTTCTCATAGTGCGCATGATACGCACCAATCATGTCCTTGAAAGGGGCCGTGTTCGCAACCTGTCTGGCAAATTTGCACATTTCAACCTGTATGTCCATATCTGACGATACGGATCAGTTGGAGTGTGTGGCTATTGATGGCGGATGTTCATCCACTTACCGATACTCTGCTCGAAATAGTGCGGATCAAATTCTGGGTCTTTCGAAGGGTCATCGGTAGTTGAATGCTATGCCCAGCGTCTCAGCTTCGTGACCTAGCTAATCGAGGGTCCACTTACGATGGTTCCCCTGGAGAACAGGTAATTGGAGGCGGCGAAGATCGTAATGTACCGCTTTCCTTGCTCAGGGGGGTCTGTGATGGATGGTCAGTATCTGCGCTGTGTCAGATTGAAATGACGCACTGGGGAAGGACAAAAATCCAGGGAAGCTGATGAACTCGCAGCCGGGAGAGCCATTCTTTGGATCAAAGCGCTCTAGCATGATTTCATACTGCTCTCTCAGCGACGGAGGGCCCTGTGTAAAGTCTGTCTTCGCAATTATGTCCTTGATGGATTGATAGATCTCTTCAGCCTTCGGGGTAATTTGGCCAGACGTCGCGAAAGCAAAGCCAACGATGCCTGAGGTGTAGATGCCAGAGCCAGAAGCACTACGTTTGACGAGTCAATATACGGATCCTGTCTGTGCTAATAAGCACTTACTGCAACTCGAGATGCTTGGCGGCTTGGACCGGGTCGCGCAGTAGATCTAAGGTGTCGAACTTGCAGTCCTCCTTGAGTTCTAATTCCAGCGGGTGAGTGCTGCACGTAGGATTGTGGCTAGAAATACCTTACCCCAGCTTAAGGGCAAGAAATAGTGTTCCTGCACATTCTCCCCGACTCCAGGGAGATCTACCTGTACAGGCACATTGATCTTGTGCAGTATATCTCTCCGCCCAATACCTGAAAGCTCAAGCAGTTGAGGTGACCTCAGTGTTCTGTATAAGTTGGAAGACGAAGGATGAATAGATGACTCTTCAGCATCACACGGTATTGTTCTCACCCTGCGCTGAGCACTACTTCCCGTGTCGCATAGGCGATTTGAACGTTTCCGTCATGTTCGAAAGCAACGCCAGTTGCTCGGACGTCTCCGTTAGGCATCTTCTCAGTCAACACTTTGTTCACATGGGCGGTCACCATCACTGTCAAGTTAGGGCGGTCCTTGTTCGGCAAGTAAAATGCCTGTTGCACGAGTTATGGCGATGAGTCAGAGACATGTTGTAGGATAGTCGTCACTCACAGTAGTCGCATAGCTTCGTGTGTGCGTCTTCGGATCATAGTTGAGAGGAATCATGAACACGCCATTAGGCTACAGCGTGGTTAGTACCATGCTCGGAGTGTACGGTATTAGAATAACTTACATCGCCGCTGAGCTAGAGAGTTCGTCGGAATGTTAGCGGCCAGACCGAACATATGCAACAGAGTTTAGTCATACCGGTAGTTGTGCCACAGAAAGACCGGCGTTGATGTAACTCTGTAAACAAATTTAACACCGCCGATCTTCGTAGGACGTTTAAAATTACCTCTTGTACACGAAGCTCTGCTTCTTCGATGGTTGCAGGGTATGAAAGCGCCAGGGGTCCTAGAATTTCACGATGTCAAGCTTCGAAGTCATGGTGGAACTCTGTCATGGTACCTTGTCTTCCGATTTTCCATGCATCAAAGTTCAGTCTGTACTTCTTTTTCACCTCTTCGGACGGTTCTACAAATCTTCAAGGATTCCATGACACGTCAGTCAGCCTACAGTGAAAACGTACGTACCCCTCTGTGCGCGCTACATATTTTTCGAAGTTCTTCCAGTTCCAGCCAGCGTTTCCAAGCCTCTCAAAGTCTAGGAAAATGTCAGTGTCAGCATAGGCACATATAGAAATCGTTTACCGTCGATGTCGCGTGCAGGCGGCTTCGTCCAGCACAGGAAATTGACACTGGACGAGCCTCCGAGGCCCTTTCCGCTAGTAAAAGGTGAATTTGCTGCGACATGAACGTGCCAAACAATAATGCCCACCGATCCCAAGAGCTTTCTCTTCCGTTGACGTTTTTCTGCGGAATCTATAAAGTAATATCGAAGTGAGTCAGACCCTCATGTTGTCTTTGATTATCTCACTGACCGTCTTATGGGACCAGGCGTACTGTTTGTTACCAAGATGAGCTCCGAACGATGCAGGCCGCACTGTGAATGATTTCAGTCGGTGCTTGGTCGACTTGGATATACAGCGATACTAACAAACATCAGGGTCGTTGACATTGGCTTCTCCCGCCTCTAAAACCAATATAGACGTATCCGGGTTTTCAGAGAGGCGTGCTGCAAGTGTAAGTCCAGCGGTCTGACACAAACTGTTAGTACTCCTACAGTGCACTAAGACCTATGAGAATGATGACATACTCCGCCCCCTTACGGAATAGATAAAAGGATAGTGAGTGTGCAGTCAGTCAACTCTAAATATAGACCTACCAACGATAACATAGTCGAAAGACTTGTTCGCGACGTACTGGAGAGTTGCAGTCATTGTCTGTGCTAGTTGTGTGATTAGTGAACAGGCAGAAGGACAGAGATCGCCCTAATGACTGCTCATATATATGACGGTCTCCAAGCCTTCGTACCTGGAATGAGGTGCTTTCTCGGGTCCACTCCAGCAGGCAAAAACAGCACACCAGATAAGTAACATGAACCACGGGGAGCCCCAAGCAAGACTATGAGTTCGGAAACCGAGTGATAGTACGCAAGCTGTCGTATCAGAAGATCACTATGATGGCGTAGTGACAAAGCATCATCTTTGTCAACTGTAGCTTAGAGTTTATCAGCTCAATGTTCCCCCCTATCGGAGAGCATGTACGCGTACGGGTCTGCAAACTCACCTTGGGTTATACACGGCCCATCGTAGCTCTTGTAGATGTAAAGCACTGAACTGGAGTTCTTTTTTTGTTCTGAACCCGAGTGCGAACGGCATGGGAAATTTGCGCAATGAGCACCTACTATCCTAGGCCAGGCCTGTGAGCAAGCTGGTGGCCATCCGGCTCAATTCACTGCGACGTACACTGTATGATATTCTGTTGTTATGAAGAAGAATCATCGGATCTTGGTGTCGCACACCGATACTTCCAACAGCGACTGTACTTGCGCGTCGCCGAGCCTAGGGTCCTCCTTCTTAACGTCTCGCGTCAGGTTATGAGTGAGCGGACTCGACAGATAACACATTGCAAGCAAACCGGTGAATGTTGTCTGCGATGTTCCAAAAATATCGCAAGGTGATGCGCGTCTATCGGCGTGATAGTAAGCATGGAAACTTTTTTTTCATTAGGTTTCCTGGCCCACCGCTATTACCCAGTATAATTGAGTGGTTCATGACTCTCGTCCAGGGCACCTGTGCAGATAGATGTCAGGTCCATTAGAAGAGTCGTCCCCCGTCCATGACCGGATCCTCCTAACATGTGCATCCTGATTTCTAGTTCGCCTGGGCGCAAAGACGTTCCTTTGATGAGTGCACTGCGCAATGAGACATGCCCGGTCCGCGATCTTCTTCTCTGAAATGGAAGTTGAAATCGTGCATCGGCGCAATTTTTGAACGTGGATGATGTAGACCGTCAGTGCAAGTGCATGAGCTGGCAGCTTCTCACCGAGACAGCACAACAATAGCACCGCCGAGATTATCCGTTGTCGAAGCTTGGATCTCAGACCTATCATCCGAGCATGTTAGTTATTACACGCAATGCCGCAGCAGACACTGACATGAATTTTGCTCACGCGCGACGAAAAGCGTTCGACACGCATACTCCATGACAAACTTGCTTCGTCCGCTTGTCATACAAAGAACACCAAAGACCCTGCGATAAGGGAGCTTGTTATGACATTGAACAGAAACCAACGAAGAAACACTGACCTGAACGAAGATGACCGTTACTACTGCATACCCAATTATGCGCCTCCCGAGCCCAGCCACTCCGCCACGAGCTCCGCGACACCGTGCTTGGGCGCTTCAACAACGGCGAGCCCTCGTCACTTTACCTCATGCAGCCATGCTACTAGGTGTCTACTTGCCCTATGTAGATCATGGAAGAACTATGCAATGAGGGAATACATTTCAAGGAGATGATTACTGGTAAATTTTGCGTTTCTGAGTCACGGCTCTTTACTGATGCCAATCTTCGCGACGAAAATGACTGCCTACACTCAGGTTGCCAATATTATCATCGTCAAGCACTAGTACCCATGTACAGAGTCGACGTGGCGCAATAGAATCCACACCTCCCGACGCCTTTTATGTTCGATGTCGCAACAGCCAATCAGTGACCCTGATAACAGCGGGATTTGACAGATTGGCTGCGTCATATTGGCCACTGGTATGGAAGCAAAGGTATGTTACATGAATCACACTGGTTGAACGACGGTATTCTGCACTGTTCCCGGACATAAGCAGGTTCGTACCTTAGTCAACAGGCAAGCTTCGACGAGATCGAATAGTACCGCTCGAATGGGAAGTCGCTCTCGTAATGTTGACCTGCGCAGGGCAATCATATGGAATGTCGGCTTCTGAATCACACTGGTACATATTGGACCAAGATATCGACACTTGTTTGTCTTCAGCAAGGGGAGCCAATCAGCAGTTGAGTTCATAAGTGACCATGCTCTGATCGCATTTCATGATGCACCCAGTTCATTTGGTATTACACAAGCATTGTGGCGCCATGGTCTTCCTCCTTTGACGTCGTCAACGCAAACACCAGGAAAACTACAAGAATCCTCGTTGCCGGTGTTGTACATCTTCTCAAAACAGGCTATGCCGCATTTCCTGCCCACTGATCGACTGATGCCCAACAGACCGCCCATAACCTTCGGCCCTGGTATGTATGTTATCACTGGACCTTCTTCTGCTGAACAGATGGATACTCCCCGGTCTATAAAAGCCTCCCGCCAAGGAGCTTTGTCTCCGCCCTGCCGCATACGATAGCACTTTTCTCGTTTCTTATTCCTGCTAGTGGAAGTCGGGACATGTCGCCGGCATCGTTGACGTATGTTCACACATTTATAAATCTCAGCCACTTGCTAAACAAATTACGACCATCCAGATATGGACCGATTTTTATCGGTGTCGTCTTCAACCTTGTCCTATACGGCATCATGATTACCCAGACGTTCTTGTATTTTACTGTCTACAAAAAGTGAGTAGGTCTTGGTTGTTCATCGCTGTGTAAGGTCTTGTCTGAATCGACCCTGACCTCTGTAACCCAGGGACAGTCTCTGGATGAAACTCTTTGTGCGTATCGAGGCCCTCGTTTTTACTCACGCGCTAACCATATCACAGGTGTTGCTGCTCTTTCTCAGCGATACTTTGAACAGCTGTTTCGATGTTGCATTCGTATATGAAGCCTTGGTCACCCAGTATGGTAAGTTGGTGTGTACCTTTCCGGTCCTGTGTCAGTGAATAACAAACGGCTAGGCAACGAAAATGCATTGGAATACGCGACATGGAGTGAGTAATACAGCCACAAGATCTTAATATGCATTCTTACTGCACTCCCAACCACAGTTTTCGCAGCTGGTACGCTCAAGCTCGCTGATTCTCAAACTTTGTACTAAGCATACTATCTCCCGAAGACCCTGCGATGACTGTGCGTGTACCTCTTCTATCATGCTTCTAGGATGTTTATCGATGTTTCTCAGGCTTTTATCGCGTTGTTTGTTCAGCTGTTCTTTGCATGGCGAGCCAAAATTCTCACCAATAGCTGGCCGGTTGTCGGGTTAATCGTCGTTTGCTCCATCTGTCAATGGTGTAAGTAATCGATCGATTGAATCGAGCTTCGGTGCACATTACTTACCAGATGCGCAGGCGGAGGTCTTGGTACGGCAATTGCGGTGGGAATGTACGTGATTGACCATTTCAACCTCCTTGTAAAAGTGCTCAAGCCAAGTTCAGGATCCCGGAGTTCATACACTTCCAAAAGTTTGAAGTCATCGTCGTTATCTGGCTCGCTTTCTCTGCTGTTACAGACACAGCCATCACGATATCCCTCGTGTGGCATTTAGTAAGTACTATTCTACGCGGTAGTAGATGCATAGCATTGATAAAGAGCACTATCCTCCGTCCTTAGCGGAGACATAAGACCGGATTCTCGTCTACTGACAACATCGTCAATAAGATCATTCGCCGTACGTTCCCTAATGTTACATCGCAGCGACTTAATTGACTCCGTTTCCTGATAGTGACTGTTCAAACCGGCATGATAACAGCCGTTTGTGCCACCATCGACCTTATCGCATTCCTAGCCACAGTAAGCATTATAACAGAAAGATTAGTTAGCTTAATATTGACTAATTGGATAAAGCCGTCAGGTCTCCACCTCGTGTTCAATCTTCCTTTATCAAAGCTCTATACGAACTCGCTTATGTCCAGCCTGAACTCGCGGGCAGGATGGAGATATGGAACAGGGCTCGGTCATGGCCTGAACACAGAGGGCGACTCAGGCGATACGAGGTCAAGACTGCACCTGAGCGCCAACAATAGGGTAAGCGCAAGAGTTTGCCCTGGATGTAGTTTTGAATGCTGACTAAAACTCATCTCTTTACAAACAGCCTATCCCACAGGTATTCATCGACGTGGAGTCCCATGAGATGAGGGATCAAGACCACAAGGACTTGTCGGGCATGCCCAAGGTGTCTCATTATCCGATGAACGAATTCCCGTCGTAGAGTCGAGAGGTGATAGAGAAGCGAAACGGGGTTCCTCTGGCCTTCGCTCTTCCTCTAGGCTTCTCTTTGCGTTCCACACTCTCGTATTGATCAGTCTCACTGTCATGCTGTTTTACATTCAGTGGATCTTTTATGAGGTTATCTATTCAGTATAGCTTTGCTCCAGACGGCCTTCAATATTCATGATGTATATGACCCTGCGTGGAGCAACATCACAATAGCACTCATCTCACCGGACACCGGCGGCGATCAAAAATATAGCAGCGCGATACATGCGTACCGCAAGCCACATGGTGCAAGTCCCTAGCAATCTCTGTCGTACGTCGCAGCGGCCTTGTGTTGCGTCCATTGGAAATTGAGCGATGCCCCACTTTCACAGAGTCTGCATTGCAATGCTGATTGTAATGATGATTCCGTTGACTGCCGGAACGCCATTACAGCCACTTGATGAGGCCTGTCATATGCTATATATAATTTGACCACAGTCACTGTAGAGCGCGCTGACATGGTGGAATAACGTTGAAGGAGGCAAGAGAAGGAAGGGCACGAGCCCTCTTTGGGAATACCCACTGATTCGCATAGCCACAGGTTCAGGACTTTACAACCGCTTTCTTAAATTATCAGCAAAAGCCTCGTGTATATATGCTTGAAGTCACCGAAATATGATGGTAGCTCGGACCTGTCAATGCTCCGGATCCGTAGAGATGAGAGAAGAGATTGCTTGGACCGAGCAGCACGACGACAATAGATATTAGGACATTCACCTCCGCCTATATAACGAGATCAACCCGGGCATAAGACGCAAGCAAACTTCGCCTCTACACACCTTCTCATATTCGGAGTTTCCGCTGCCCTTTGCACGACACTAGGATGCGCGCGATTATCTTTACTGCTGCACTACTCGCCGCAACATTTGCGGTTACAGGAGCTGTGCCAGTTGCACAGAACGGTACGCCTACATGTGAGCATCGAACCTTTGGTTGAATTCAAGTTACCTTTTTGACCATATTTCAGTGATTACGGAGCGTGATGCGGCAAGTCTGACAACTCCAGCTTGAGCGTAAGATTCCAACGACTCATTCTTTTCCAGGTGCCCGATAAAGTGTCTCCCATCAGTCCTCGTTGCTCTGTCATCTGCATAGATGGTGCATGCGTTGTCGGCAGAAACTGCGGGTAGCTACAAGCAATGTATACCTGCGGCGTGCGCCATATTACAGCATGAATATAGTGGCACGATGTTTAGATATTAAGGTAGAATGGCTCACCAGGGCACACTGTCTTCCGATAAGCTATCGCCGATCCTTGAGTTACAATGGTGCTCGCTCGAAACTGCCAGAAGGTCGTCGATGATGTCCGATCACCCATATCGCGCTGCCGTAGTAGAATAACTCATACGTAAAGAATGCTACGCAAGGCTCCACATCATCGTTCTCTACGAGCATAAGCAAAACCACTCGAAAGTTGCATATCTTGTGCTGAATAACCTCATCAAGTTATCGTGACCTGGACAGGTCTTGAAATACTCAACTTGAATCAAGAAGTCTACTCATTTCCGTGCGCGCCGCTTTCATGACTATTCCTGTGGCGATGGCCGTGTCGGTAACCTGGCAGCAGTGCAATACACTCTCGTGTGTACCATGAACGTTGACTAGTACTTATACTGATGATCAATGAGCAATTACCCTCGTTTAACGCGAAGCGGTGCGCACCATGATACTATACAGTTCCCCATGAAGCAAGAGACCGGCAGAATATGAGTTCACACACTACTTGCGTATGCTCTCTGACCTGGAAGTGTCCTCCCCTGTGCGTACCAGCTGATCAAAGATAATGTTGCCGTTCTATGTCCTATTACGAATTGCTGCGGTTGTGCTGGACGAACTAGGAATCTGATGCGAACATGTAGTGTGATTGTAGAACTGCGATGGGGTCCTGGATCGTTCCTGCCGGCTCTACAGTCCATTGTCAGTGGTGGTACTACTATGGGTGCACTCGCGTTTATACACCGGGACAGTGTTTATACACGCAAGTACCGTTGAACCCCATGACTAAAAAATTGTTTAAAAATCACTATAAATTGTAGAATGGCAATGATACATGGTTCATCTATTTTTGGGATTTATGGAGGAGATGTCATGTCCAAGACGAGGGTGAAGACGTTTGAGTGAACATTTGCAGGCTGAAATTTAGCTCTGATGGTAAGATCCTGCGAGATCCTGCCGGCGCGTACACTTCAACTTTCATAGATGAGTTGTATACATACACGCAGTCAACTTCCGATAGTTTTGGTCATCGTCAGATGGGCACACATTATTTTGAAGAAGGAAGAAAGAGACTG
>JAAIFI010000344.1:0-31938 GCA_011032875.1 Phlebia tremellosa
ACACGTAGGCGTTCCGTTACTTTTGGACGCCAGTGTAATTGTGCGTGTGAGGTATATCCTACATTTCGATCGTGCAGGACTTTTCCAATGTGACGATTGCTGGCTAACGATGTTCGTGCTACTGCCTCGCAGCTAACGCTGACAAGAGAATGTCGTTATCCAGTTTAGCCGCTAAGATAAGCGTACGTGTAAGATTCAAGAAAGGCACAAACATATGATGCGACACACCTTTCAAAACTAGCCTCGTGAATTTCCTCGACAGTTCTGGATTCTCCGTTTCCATCCTCCTCAAATTTGTCGTACTGAGCTTCCACACAACAGCGGCGCGTTCGACTGTACACGTCGCGTTACGAGTGGAGTCAGACAGGGTGGACAATTCTCCCGCCACCGTCCCTGGGACCATACTCTCTTGTGTCGGACGTGTGTGGTCCGCGAAATGGTAGACAGCTCTAAGGACGCCGGACTCAATGATGTAAAGGCCATCTGATTCCTCATCTTGGCGCCACAGAACGAAGCCCTCTCGAAGCGACATTCGTTCTAGGTAGCTGACGAGGGGACGGAACTGCTCCCGAGTGACCTCGCCGTACGATGAGAATGCTTTGATGAGCGTATTGTACGGTTCTTGCTCATCCGACGATGTGAGCTCTGGTGAGTGGTCTGGAGCAGGGAATCAATCATGCTAGAACGAGGACGAATATAGCGGCAACATACCATGAGCAATTGTACGCCATCCAGCGGTCAGTAGATGAGTTCTCCGCGGAGTGTTGACTGATTCCTCTATCCTGATGGACCCATCCTGCCGTCCAGGTAGTTCTGTACTCTGTCTTCAGTATGTTGGACAAGAATGAAATAGATCTCCACACACCGATGGCGTGGCTCTCTAATTTTTGAGCCATGAACCAAGCTTTCAGGTACGCATTTTCCGTCCCTGCGTTCAAGCGATCGAGTAAATAAGCGTACTGGAGAAAGTATGGAGCTTGAGCTCACACTCCAGTGCATCGTTGAAAGTATTGAAGAGCTCGACGCCGTGCATTTCAAAAAGGCCGACACTAGCAAGAGCCCGTCCCACAGGAGATTCCACATTGAAGCCGCAGAACACCAGAACGACATCCTTGGCGGCCAAGAACCGCTGCACGCGCACCATAGCCTCGGCGGCAGACATGTCGACCCCCGCCACCAGCGTAAGGTCGAGGATGAAGAAGCGAACAGGAGTCACATCCCACGCAGGCCCGCACACTAGCGTGCGCATGGTTTCTTCAACATGTGTGATGGTGCCGAAGAATAGGAAGCCTGCTAGGTATATGAGCGTACCGCACAAGATTATCAACCACCGTTGTATAGCTTACCCTGTAGTCGCATTACGGTGGTTTGCTTCGAGACCTCGCGGATGTACGCCCGGTGCGCGCCCGGCCGTCGGACGGTGGACATGACGGTCTCGCCCGTATGAAGAGCGCGGATGCTCCTTCGTTGTGAGCTCTGCACGACGAAGAAGACGCCTGAAAATCCCAGCCATGATTAGTGTATAATACTACACTAACAGGCAACGGTACTCACAGCTCATGACGATACCGAAGAGCACCCCGATTACGAAGTCCCAAACCGTCATGCACACCATGATACTGGCGATCGTGATATATTCGGACCTGCATCAGATATGTGAGTGGAAATAGAGCTCGATGAGCATATAGAAGTTACCGATTGACTCGGTGTCGAGTGTCCCAAAGTGCTTCCTTGACTAGGTCAAAGCCGAGCACAAAGATTAGTGCACCTACAACCATGACAGCTATGATATACTGGCGTGAGTGCTGGAGCGGATTCGTGCGGTGATCAACTCACGTATATAGGCTATTGGACCAGTTCCAGCGAAGAGCAGAGCAGCTGTAGCGCCTGCTAGCATAAATCCGGCTACGCGGTTGTCTCCACCAACTCGATAGAATCTGTTCCAACGATGTTAGATCTCCGCAGTTGACACGTTACAGACAAACTCACAAGAGTGTGTTGACGTAGACCAAATAGTTCGGACTGACATGGTGGGTCAGTATGTCGTAATGTGACCTTGTCTGGAGTGGAAAAAACGTACACAGTACCCAGGAAGCCGGCCAATAAATTGGAATAGCCATGAGCTACAAGTTCCTTGTCGGTGTCGACGTCATGATTAAGAGATACAGCTGTGGTTAGGAGTACGATCAGTCCAACTTCGTTTTGCACGTTGAAATTATCTCGTACCGAGAGCAGGGACATTAAGAGGTGGGTGTAGGATGTTGAAGAATAACCTGGAGAAAGGTTAGACGCTACTATGGATGTTACAACAATCACATACATCGCAAATTGAGTCGGTAGTGTTGCCCAGAGAGCACCCCATTGTGTGGCATGAAAGTCTGGAGTACCGTCAGAGGTGTAGGAGCCATCCGCACAGCTTGTAATTACTTACCATAAAACGTGTAGAACTTGTACCACGGTTCGTGCGCGGTGCTCATATTGAAAAGCCATCCGTCATTACGGAGGGTCTGAAGGTTGATTCGTGCGGCAGCGACGATGATATAAAAGATGGCAGGGATCACGAGGAAATCTAGGACAAGAAGCAAGCATGGGCCAACGATTAGGGCGGGTGCACGGGAATGACAAAGCAGGTGGGTTCGCACAGAGTGGGAAGATAAGTTGATGGTGGTATTTGCTTGTGATGATGCGTAGCAGCACTGCGAGAGCGAAAGCGGGAACCCAAAGCACGAGGTTGTGGAGGTCGAGGAAGAGGTACTTGAATGTGGCTAGTGATAGTGAGAAGTCGTCATCGTTCATGGGCGTACAGACCGTTAAACTGACAGAACATCGTACATCAGCACCAGTGCCTTGTTGACTGTGTAATTGGTGGAACACGACAACTTACCCCGTGATGATTAAAAATACACCAACGCCGCCGATACATCTGAAAGCAACGCTTGAATAAAATCAATAGAGGAGGTTACGACTAAGACTCACCCGACAAGGATGTGACGGGGGAAGAATCCAATGAGCGAACCCAATCGGAGCGCTCCAAGAAGAAAGAACGTCAGACCTGATGAGACGTGTTAGTCGCTTACGAGCACATATATTGCCTGTAGACGTACCTGTGAGCAACGAAGATAATGCAAAGGCCAATATTGTTGTAGATATGATCTCGTGGGGTTTATCTTCCCCCACTATACGTGCGATGTCATTAGCCAGGATATGGAAGAACGGCTGTGCGAGAAGACATGGTGAGAGTTTGACTTGACGCAGAAGATTTTACGGTCATACCACAACTTCGATCATCATACTGCCGTTCGCGCCTGCAAATCCACTCCCTCCAAAAGAGTACACTAGCTGGGATATAATAGCCCTGTAGATACAGTGAGTATAGGAAATATAAGAGTGTATAAGATACGCACGTGACAAAAAACATGGATACGCCAACACCACCCAGACCAGCGAACACTCCAGTCGCAGGAAAGGATATCATGCCATCTGGAAAACGCGCGATCAGAACCGTAGAAGTCCGGGTTTTACGGGCTGACACCACGCACAAGATACACCATCCAGGATATTGAGCAACGCGCCTAGCAGCACCGCTGGTAGTGACCTGACGGCAATCGCAGCTACACCCTTCACGCTATCTGCGGACGCGTAGCGCGCCACGCGGTAGCCCCAGCCCGCAAGCGTGCCTCGCGTCGTCCGTTTCGCCACCGCCTCAGGCGCCGCGTGCCCATTCTGCCCGCTGGAAAATCCGTTTCCGTTTCCGTTTCCGCGTCCGTTCCCGTTCCCGTTTGCTGTGTACGAGAAGTATGAGCCCTCGATATCGCCCAACAGCGGTGCCCGCTCGAGATCGCTCTCGAGATCGCGTTCGAGCTGCACGCTCGTCGTGTCCGCGCCCTTGTTGCGCGCGTACGGCTCTCGATCAGCCACAGATAGAGAGACAGATACCGAGGGGGCGAGCGAGCGCGTGGAGATCGAACGCACGTCTGGGGGACGTGGGCGCCCGACCGTCGGGGTGGGTTCGTCCTCCGACTCATCCTGCGCATGCGCTTCAGCTTGTCGCGCGAGCAGGAGTGACAAGCCGGACGGGTGAAAAGTTCCTAGGTGGCCGCGGGGTGTTGTAGTCGCTGTGTGGGTTGAAGACGACGTTCCCGATACCCCCGAGTCAGCCGAGTCGTGCTCGTCGACCGCGGGCAGTGCCGAGGAGGACAGAGACGTCGCGATCGATGGTGGCACTGGCTGCTCGGATAGTGACGCTGCAGCGTCCGACGGAATATGTGCCGCGTTGGAGCCCGAGGGGAAGATGAATGAATTCTGCGTCGAGAGCGGCGATCGCAGCGGTATGCTCGATAGCTGCATGGTGCTGTCGCGTATATCTTCTTGCGCATGAGGCACTCCACCGAGATACTTTGAACGTGTTACCCTCGAGTTTGACGACATATAGCTCTTGGGTGGCAGAAGACTGCATGGTAGTGATGGTCAATGACGAGCTCTACAGATGGCTTCCGAAAGGATAAAAAGGACCGTACCCAGCACGGGTCAGGGGTGAGGCGCTGTGCCCAGTAATTGAAAGAAGCCCAAACTCGCGAGGTGAGGAGGTATCCGCGTCATTGTGTGTCGACGTTGCGTGAGGTGAAGTTGCATTCGGTCCCCTAATTGCTCTTGCCGCAGTAACCGAGCTTCCGTTTGCAGGATCTGCTAGCCGGGGCGACCGAAAAGACATGTCGGTGAGTATACGAGCACACTGCGACCGCGCAGAAGGGAGGAAAGAACGAAGGTATGTCCCCGCTGCTCTTGCTCTCGACCTCTTGCGCCAATCGGACGAAAGATTTGAATTCCAGCTTATCGAAGACCGCAGGATAGCTTATCCTCCAAGTTGACACGAGACAAGCACGGGATTCTATCAGGATGCATTCAAGCCAAGCATCAGAAGATAGAGGGGGCTGAGAAGTGGCGAGCTGGTCGGTCGACGTGATGAGCACGAGACAAGTACGAGAGGATGACTCTTCCAGACGGGACCAAAAAAATCCGGGCCAGATGCTACTAATTCGCGGCGGGCGCTCCCAAACAATTTAGATCTTGGACTGAACACCATTCATCTTCTCACGCGCTCTTACCATTAATTATCATGTCTACACCCACCTCATGCCGCATGCCATGGCGTAAACTCAGGAGCGAAACGTTACGTTTAATCTGTAAAGAGCTTGGACTCTCGCACTTCGCGTCGAAACGCGAGGAGATGTGCGAGCTGTTGGAGGAAGTGGATATCAATGGGTTGGAGGCTGTGCTGAAGACGATGGCGGGCAAGAAGAGGAAAGTACGGGATGATGGAGGAGACGAAGGATCAGGCCCACATGTGAAAGGGACTCGAAGGACGGATCCTTCACCTGAGTCGGGGGTTGGGAAGCGGCAATCCTTGCAAATCACTTCCCCTGATGGCGCTGTCGCTCGTCGTGCTCGCGGCGTGCGCGCTGGAAGCACACTCATGGAGGGTGTCGTTATAACGACGTCACGAAGGGTGAGATCAGGATCGACGAAGAAGATGGGTGGCTTGGCAAAGGAGAGCGGGGCGCAGAAGCGTAGGGCTTCCAAGAGAAAGATAATCCCTACCCTCAAGGCGCAGGCTTTGGGCGGGAGTGTGACTGGGAATGGCAGAGCAGGCAAGAGATCAAACGCAGTCGCAGCTCGTAGGGCCACTGCAAAGAGGGCTCGCAGATAGGGCTCCGGTAATGCAGCAGTCGCTTTGTCGTTTCTTGCTGCATCATCCTTCATGATATCACCACGCCGTTGATTTTGGCCCGATAGCATCCACGTCATGTAGTCAGGGTCGTCGCAATTCTGCATGCCCAGTTTCTCAAGAAATGACTAAGGGGCGGCAGCAGCAACAACCATGCGTGATGTGCTGTCCGGGCTTGTACTCAACGTCCATAGCTTTGACAGTGAGTGTATTGTTTTTGATTGGTGGCTCAGACTTACCGTACTCAAACGGCAGAACTGGCCTTACAGCACGAAACACCGCAATGCTTGCAATTTCCTAGACTATTGGTAATGACATGAGAAAGCAGCCCGTGGTGAACCTGGAAGACTTCCTATCCCCAAACCCGACCGCAACCCAAAGAAGCTGGTAGCACACGGTCAACTTGGAAATCGCGTAAGTCGCATCTACCGTCGATTGTGCAATTCTCAGACGTATCGTGTAGAGTACTCATGACTTGACGGATATCATGTGAGTCTTATATCTTGCTTTTCCAGCCAGTGAAATAAGCATTGGACTCATTATCGGAATGTTGCAGGAAACAAATATGCCTTCACTCCCTCACGATGCTAGACAGCTTGAGGAGCCTTCGAGGCAAGGGTAACTGAAGATTTTATTTGGTACAGTGTGAGCTTGGAGAAGTTCAAGCGTGCTTCGACGCTTGACCTCATTGATCTACACTTTGGCATCAAATCGGAGGATGGCGAGTACGACCACAAGCACCTCCATTTGCTGCATAATTCACTAGATTTTATGGTTACACTCCTTGCGTTCAAGGTCACTGGTCACTGCGATTTCTCACTAGTACACTACAAAGCGAAGCCACTTGACCTAATGATTGAATGTTCCCGGGCCGCTGTTACCGGGGCCGCTCTCAAGTTGCAAGACGATGTGCATGTCAATTGACTCGTACTTAGGCAGCAACATATATATCACTAAGTATGTGGCTGTGTTCTACGTGAAATTAAGAGGATGAGAGGAAAAAGGGGCAAACAATATCCAACGATTGTGGCGTACGCGCTATACTGATCGTGAACGCGCGCGTGAACAGTTGAACGCGCTCAGTGAGTCATCTCAGCAGTGACCACCACCACGCAATTTCGACATTGACATAACAGCAAGGATTCTTAACACTATTCTGACATTCGCTGAAGCGCGTCCACACATCTAGATGTCTCTGCTTGTGCTGTCTGCTACCAATGTAGATGAAGTCATCACCAAGTTTCGAGCCGACGAGCTCGTGGACCTCATGGTGAAAGTGTTCGTGGCCCTCCATGCATCACCCCACCAAGACGGTAGCTCTGCGCAAAACGACTCCAGTGACGTTTGCATTCCACATCGCAGCACGATTGCTAGCACCAACCACAGAGTACTCTTCATGCCTGCCCGGCTCTCAAATATCGGCACGGCAATCAAGATCGTTTCTGTCCCTACTGCCGCTGCGCCCGTGGACGTTAAGAGCCGCGGTTTGCCAGGTAGCACCATGGTAATCGACGAGCACACCGGCGCCGTTGTTGCAGTCGTGAACGCTAGGAAGCTTACTGCTCTCCGCAACGCCGCCAGTCAGTTGTTAACCTACCCACGCTATACTACGAACTGATTGATATATGATTACGGCGATGCCAGGTTCATTACTTGCTACTCGCCTCATGCTACCCACAGACTCGTCACCTCGGGTAGTTGTAGCTGTGGGCGCCGGGGCCCAGATCTTTGCCCACATATCGCTATTCCTATCTGGATATCCCTCCATTTCCACCTGTAGGATATTCAACAGGACTTATAACGACAGACTGAAAGCCTTGGTCGATACTCTGCGTGACCAGCACCCAAACGTCTGCATCGACGGTTTTGCGCTGTCGGATGGGGGTAACGAGAATCCGGAGTACCAGCTGGCAATTCGGTCCGCGAATATCATCATCACCGCGACGTCTTCAACAGTGCCCTTGTTTCCGGCTGCCTATGTCTCTTCCGGAACTCATTTGTGCTTGATTGGATCTTATACACCCGCTATGTACGTTTCTGACTATCTCAGGCTGCTGTATGTTGACGATCTGTTGCGTAGGCACGAGGTAGATACCACCCTCATCAAACGGGCCGGTAAAATAGTCGTGGATTATAAGGAAGGAGCCATGGTATGCATCCTTTCGTACGCCAAGTGCCTAAAATTGATTATTTTGTGCAGTCCGAGGCCGGGGAGCTTATCACAGCGAACATCGACCCTACCGACATATTTGAACTCGGCCAGCTGATTTCTGAATCGCCTTCTCTCACATCGTCATCATCATGGACAGAGAACACTACCATTGTCGAGCAAATACGTGCGAGCGGGGACGTGACTATCTTCAAATCTGTGGGTGTAGGCATACAAGACGTCGCCATTGCTCATGCGGTAGTCGACTGTGCGCGGAGGTATGGCGTAGGTACATCAATCGGAGACTATGACGAGATATAACACTGTCGATATCCATCACATATACCTTGGGCTATTGGGCTGTGTCGATATATTTACTGCACAATGGACATCGTGTGCAGCGCGGGGAGTTGCTTGGATACGATGGTGGGGAGATCCAAGCAAAATTAAACGTGCCTAGTAATATACCACGCGAAATGTCTACTTCTCTCTCTTCACGAATATGCCCGCTTGCCGCCAAAAAAGATGCTCCTCCTCCTGATCTTCTGGAGTCCACAGCTCCTTGACCTGCCAAACATCTATCTCATCAATCCACTGATGAGTTGGACGTGCGAG
The DNA here is from genome assembly GCA_011032875.1 of Phlebia tremellosa. Classification (NCBI taxonomy): domain Eukaryota; kingdom Fungi; phylum Basidiomycota; class Agaricomycetes; order Polyporales; family Meruliaceae; genus Phlebia; species Phlebia tremellosa. The sequence continues at coordinate 8,490 of JAAIFI010000344.1, forward strand.
AGAACAGCCGTCCATCACGTGTCTCCATACTGGAGTCCAAAAGGCCTGCCACCACGCAACATCCGCCCTTGGACTCCGCACGTGCTCGACAAACAGAAAGTGTCCTCCGGGCTTCAGAAGCCGCTCAACGAGTCCGTGGATGGTGACAACCGGGGCGGGAACGGAGCAAAGCGTGAGTATTGATACGAGTGTGTCCACTGAGTTGTAGTCTCCAAGGGCTGAAGCGATGAGGCTGATTTGCTCAGCGCCATACGGCAGGATGAGAAGTGAACCATCCGCCTCTGTGAACCCAGCAGCACTCGCGCTTTTACGTATCGCATCGTGCATGAGGGTATTAGGCTCAAGTGCGACGTATTTCGTGACCTTACTACGGTCAAGATACTTAGATGTGTGACCGTGGCCTGCGTAAAAATAGTAAGCATGCATTCACCGTTAGAATAACTATACGTACCTGCACCAATATCCAGCACGACGCCGTGGGTATTGGGTGTTATCATAGTTTTCTTTAGTTCGCTCTGGTTCCCGTCAATCCCGTCGGCGAAAAGTAGCCATACATGGGCCATAAATATCCTGGAAAACTTGCTGGGATGCAATATGAGCGATGGTGTGGCATAGATTGCCCAAAGAGTAGGCATGATAGCAGTCAGGAACGAAGCACGAATGTCACCAGTGATCGCCAACGCGTTGGACAGCTTCATCGCGTTGAAGGCTGCTTGAGAGCAAGTCGAGACGGTGAAGGCAGGAACGAAGTCCTGACGGACCACGCGCTAGCAGAACACAGATGGCATCATTGCAGACTGCGCAAATATATCTGACGCTAAGCTCTCTTCACAAACTTGCCAACTTGATGCCACCATAAATTCTCCTCGTCCTCACCCTCCTTGCCCCAGAGGGCCTTGGTCTCCCAGACATCCATCTCCTGAATCCACCTGTGAGTCGGACGGTCAAGGCAACATCCGTCGAAAGCCACGCGCCATAAAGGCGTCCAAAACTTCTGCCACCAGGCAACATCGCTGCGTTCGCTCAAGACATGCTCGTACATCAAGAGTTGGCCGCCCGGCTTCAAAACCTGGTCTACCAGCTCTCTGATGGTGACGATGGGAGAAGGAATAGTGCAAAGTGTCAGCACAGACACTAAGGTGTCTATGCTGTGAGGTTTTTCTAACGCTGCGAGTATCCTCGTGATGTCCTCGGCGCCATAAGGTAATATGAGCAGTGTTTGATCTTCTTCCATGAACCCAGCTGCGTTAGCGGTCTTGCGTAGCTCGGCATGCATGAGAGTATTGGGCTCAAGTGCTATGTATCTTGTGACTTTCTTCCGGTCGAGGTATTTCGCCGTGTGGCCGTATCCTGGGCAAACAAGATATCTTTGGGCCGGATACTATTATAGGATATGGACGACTCACCTGCCCCTATATCAAAGACGGCACCTTGAGCATTGCTACATATTAGAGCCTCTTTCACTACCCGGCCTCCTTCGTCCACTGAGTCTCCAAAGGTTGCCCAAACGTGTGACATGAAGATGCGAGACAAGTCCACTGGGCGGAAAAGCAAGAAGGGATAGGTCACCAAAGCACGTAGCGTAGGTATCAGAGCTGCCTGTACAGCAGCGCGCAGGTCCACGAACAATTCAAAGGCGTTGCGTATTTTCATAATGGTGGAGAGAGACGACAGGAGTGTGCAGTGTACGCGCCGTGCGACATGAGACCACGGTGAAGCACATTCGGAGCTTAAACTGGGTTTAAACTCCTCGAACATCGCCACGAGCAGCTGCGCTCGACCTTCAGTGCGACATCGACCGCGATATTCCTCGTCCACCTTAGTGTGGTTTTCAGATAATTACAGGGGAGGAGTTGCTTTCAGGTGGATAGTGCGTCTTTCTCTCAGCTGTTCGAACATCAGAACATTGAATTAATCTCTTGCAGTCATGAATCCTGGGGCTGTTGTATCGAGGGCACTGAGGAGGGTATGGGCCGCTTTTTTGGCCGCAGTCGGGCGGATGGACAAGTCACTGTCGCCAAGTGACACCCTGCAGAAGCTACGAAAACATAATTTCACTCTTGGCGACACGGTCTACCTGTTCCACATATTCCTTGCCACGTTCTGGTTGGCTGTGATGCAGGTGCCCGGGTTTCCACTAAAACTGCTCATTCCCATCATCTATATCATTCTCCTTCTCGTCCCATTCACCAGCCAATTCTTCTTCCCAGGAATGCCCGTCCTATCCTGGGTCCTGGCGTTCTACAGCAATCGTTTCATCCCAGCTGGGTTCCGTCCGACGATCTCTGTCGTTCTCTTACCAACTCTGGAGTCGGTATTGTACGGCGCGAACATCTCGGACATCCTCACTCGCTTCACGCATCCGCTTCTAGACCTCGTTGCGTGGGTACCATACGGCATCGTTCATTACATCTTCCCATTCGTTGTCGCCGCTTTCCTCTGGCTCTTCCGTCCCAAGGAGGTCCTCCATGAGTGGGCACGTATATTTGGGTACATGAACCTCATCGGTGTGTTGGTGCAGATCTTCTTCCCATGCGCGCCTCCCTGGTACGAAGTCATACATGGTCTGACACCCGCGAACTACGGCATGCGCGGCTCTCCAGGAGGCCTGGGACGTATAGACAAGCTGTTTGGGACGGGTGGATACACTGCTGCTTTCACCAACTCTCCGCTCGTCTTCGGGGCGTTCCCTTCGTTACACGCAGGCTGTGGAACGCTTGAGGCGCTTTTCATATCGCATTTCTTCCCGCCGATGACCAAATACATCTGGGCGTACATCGGAGTGCTTTACTGGTCCACGATGTATCTCACACACCACTACCTTATCGACGTCGTCGGTGGAGCATGCCTCGCTGTCGCATGCTTCTATCTTATGCTCCCCGACGAGCTTCGTGGCCCAGCCGCCACCGCGCCTCCAGGCGGTCTTGCTGCCAGCAGCTTTGGCACCCGTCGTTCCAAGTACGAAATATACGACCTCGAGGAACCGCGCCAGCGTGCCCGGAGCGGAAGGTCTGCGAACGGAAGCATCATGCAGGACGCGGCGGACTTCGATCTCGATGAGCTGTCGGATCGGGAGTCGGACGACGGGGAGGTGGACATCACGTACCGCTCACCTGTGGTACCCAACGGTCCGGGGTCTGCAGCACCTCTCATGAGGCCGGGCAGCGCGGCACAACAGCCGAAGAAGAACCATAAGCATACTGCTAGTATCGCCAGTCTGATTCGCGCTGATGAGCGGGCGGAGGATGGGTGGAGTCCTATCGGGGGGTCGTTCAGTATCCCTTCCGTCCCCGCTCGAACCGACCGATAGGTTGGTTCTGTACTGGGACTGTAGGATGCACGGGTTAGAGGTGTGGAGTTCGATTTATTCAGAGTATCGCAGCCTTTGTCTGCTCATACCCCCAGCATGGTCACTGTCTACAATACGCCACGCAATTATATTGCATGTACTCGAACGTGTCAATAACTTAACTGGTCATATGTAATACAGGGTGTGTCGTAACTGTTCACTCGAGATTGGAATGCCGGCAAGTTTCGTACGTCTTACCTCTTACTCATCAGGACCATACACCTCATTTGACCCCGCAGCTCTCAAGCCGATTAGGTCATGGATCTGGCTAAAGTTTATTGTCGCGCTGCTACAGATCAGGAGCTAGCAGGATCTGCTGAGGTTTCGCAGAGAGTTCTGGCGTAACGGTTGATCGAACTACGTGAGTACGTGCAACTTTTGGTATGTCCTGGTGCGCTTTGACGAGTTGAAGTCGGTAGCAGGCGAAAATACCTTCTGGATCCTCGATAACTATTCAAAAAATCGCTGCTGGGAGGACGCGTCGCACTCGCTTGCTAGTACGATATGAGAAGAGGCTATGTGTGTTGTGGGCAATGGGAGTCTACCCTTGCGAGTAGTCTCTGATAAGACCATATACATTTACCAACCTCTGTCTGAGACTCGTTTAGCTCGTGAACGCGGGGTGCGCATCAATGAGGATCAACCTACGGTTGGTACCATATTATTATATCACTGTGCGGTCTAGATATTTCTGCGAGTGCAAGCTAAACACTTGTCGTACAGGTTGGGATGCAAGTTTCCCTATCAAAGCATGTGGCCTAAATCAGGCGTCACATCGCGTCCTCGTTTTCGTTTTTTCTATCTGGGGACTCTTCGATGCCGCCGCTATGTGCGTATAGAAGAACTCTCCTTCGACTGGACCATCCAAAGGGAAAATCCCCCTTTCCTTCTAGCGCCCAACTGTCCAGGAACTCCTGGAGACTTTCGATCGTTCTCTGTCTTCGGCGACATGCGCCACCTCCTGGATCTCTCTTCCAAATCTGGCCAGGAGGTCTTCCTGGCATTGAGCCGGCCGCGTTGAACTACCGTCAAGCTTAAGAGGGATGTCGGGCAAATGCATACGCCGCTAATTTGTCACTGCAGACCACGGAGCGAGATGTCAACCTCGACAACGTTGAGTGAATGGTACGAATACTCATTGAGAACGTGATTCACTTGGCATAACACTGGAATCAACATGCTGTCTCATTCGCTGCAGCCGCGCTTTGGAGGGCACTGTTGACTTCGATGATCAATGTTGTGCCACGCCGCCCACGAGATAAATCAAAGATAGATACTATGAGGTTTGTGGTGCTTTCTTTCAGGATCGCTGTGTTTTATCACCTGATTATGCGTTAAAGAGAGGATGAAATTATTCAACGAATCGCTGAGTAGATGCTAAGAAAGGCTAAGAACTCGGCGGACAGTAGGCGCACGCCAAGCCCGTTAATCAATTTACGCCTGCAGGCGCGTGCCTGTAGAGGTTTTGTCTTGCCACCACCACGACCTATCTTTTCACTTTGTACACGGACACTATGCAAATGATTGTGTATTGTTATCAACATATTGGAGCTGCCAACCTTCGTGTGCTGGCAGGAGCATTGCCCTACGCAGCAAGAACAGTACGCCAACCCAATGCTGGCCGCCCGAAGCTCCAGATCATCCGACCCATTTCGCAGTAGCCTTTTCGATTTGCCTCATGTACAGCATTCTCCGGCCTACAAAAGCACACGAGCTTGCCACCCTCCTGCTCAAGACTTTCTCGTCGCCGCGGTCGTTTCGAAGCCCGTTCCATTCCTCTGTTCAAACTCTGTCTTGGCATCTAACGTTGCTGGGCGGCTGTCGGTGGTATAACTTGTCCTGACAGTACTAGTGAGTTCTGCCCTGCGCTGGCAAGTGTTCCTCTCTTTCTCCCCATCCCCTCACTTCTCCTCTGCTCGATGTCGACGCCGAGCAAGAGTGCTGACGACGTCTCTGGACCAACGGACTACAGGATGTCTGACGCCGAGCGTGGGTGCCCGAGACCAGACATGGCAGAACCATCGTCTACCTTGGAATTGCAACACTTACGCAGTCATTCTGCTTCACGTAGCCATACCACGAACGACGATCGTTCGGAGCATCCACATGAGCTGACATTGTACGAAGAGTATCTCACTGTACAAGAGAGGTTCTGGCGCCGCTTCACAGGCAAGGACAGGGCGATACCGGTGCCGGGGTGGCTGGAGAGTATCAAGAACATTGTTTTCGCGTCATGTAAGTGTACCGTACTATAGAGATATGTCTGCGTTGAGCTCATGTGTTGCGCGGGTCCGCAGGGCTGAACATACTCTTTATATTCATTCCCTTCGCTTGGGCATGTCACTTTGAGAACACGGATGGAAAATGGCCACATCAAGTAACATTCGCACGTAGGCTAACATACACGATCTCTTGTGCAGCTGATAACAATCAGTCTCTGCCTAGTTTGTTTCGTTGCCATTGTCCCCATGGAGAACATATTCGACTGGGGAGGAGAGCAGATGTCTCTTTACCTGGGAAGGGATCTAGGTGACCTTGTCATCGTTTCCTTGAATAAGTAAGTGCCTCAGCAACGTGTTTTTCCATCGCTTGTGACACGCATACGCAGCTCCGTAGAAGCGGCTTTAGCCATCATCCTGCTGAAGAAGTGCGAGTAAGTCTATATACTTTTTCGTGCCCATCCGATAGGTTTTATAACGAACATTAGGCTTCGCTTGTTACAATCGACTATTGTCGGTGAGACCTTTCAGCGCTCGTAGTCGTTCCCACCTCATTGCCCGAGTAATAGGTGTTGTAATTCTTCATCTTCTCCTCATCCCGGGTACCGCGTTCCTGGCCGGCGGCGCACAAATCTGGGAGCAAAATTTACATCCGCATACCACACAACTCAACCACTCACTACTTACTATCGGGTATGTCTTGTCATTTCTCGAACGTTCAGGGTCATGCATTGACCTCTCTTAGTGTCCTCACAATTTTACTACCCACGGCCTGGTTTGCAGCACTGGATCGTGGAGCCACGTCAGTCACAAGTTCAAACGAGCTGCAATATACCGGCCGCCTCGTAACCGACGCGACGCGCGATCAGCTGCTGCGCATGAGCAGGGGCCTCGCTGTTATACTACTTATAGTGTAAAACATCTCGCGTTGCATGCTGAGAACTTCGGCTGACTATCAGTCTACTCTGGCAGCTATGTCGGCTCGCGCATCTTCTTGCACGACCCACCTGGTGAGAACAACGCCTTGCGGCCCGCACCTAATACACCAGAGGCGTTGAAGGAGAAAGAACGCGAGCTGAAGGAGGAACGGCCGAAAACGAACCCATGGGTCTGCATGATCATGCTCGCTATCACTGTGGCACTCATGGCGGCCACTGCTGAATTCGTAAGTCCTCCCTGTATTCCTCGAGCCCGCAGATATTGACAGCTATTGCCACGGTCTGCAGTTGGTTGAGAGCATCGAGAACGTTCGGGAGTCGGGCGGCATCCAGGAGGAGTGGTTCGGTCTCATCCTGCTCCCCATTGTTTCGTTTTCCGCAGACGGCTGTGTCGCGATCGTGTTCTTCGTACAGTCCGTGGTGGATCATATCCTCAAGAAAAGAATCATGGTACCCGAGCAGCTCGCGAAAGCACGCGCCATCGACCTCAGCATCCAGTTCACGCTTTTCTGGATGCCCTTTATTGTCTTGCTCGGGTGGTGGATTGACAAGCCGATCCACCTCATGTTTGGTATGCATATCTCCGCAGGCGCCGCTTGTCTATGCGTTGCTAATTCAATTTGTCGGCAGATTACTTTGAGCTCGCGCTGCTCTTGGGCTCGTCCTTCCTAGTGAATTATGTCACCGCAGATGCGAAGACAAATTGGGTCGAGGTGAGCACCGCTGGGAGGCTTCTTTCGTATACACTGCTCACACCGCGTAGGGTCTTATAATGGTTGCATTCTATCTTATGATCGTGCGTGATGAACTTCCCTGTATGCACGTCGATGTGTACTTACGATTTTGATCTTATTCAGGCCATTTGCGCGTGGTTCTACCCAGGCCAACCAGAGCTCGGGATCATGCTGAATTGCCCTGAATCTGTCGCCGCCGTTCTCGCGGGAGGCGTGGGTGAGGGTTCGGGCGACGTGTCGCCGGAGATTGTGGCGCGCATAGTCGGAACCTTGTCCTAGTCTCTCATCATAGCCTTCGATGCGATCTGCTTATTCCACTATCGGACAACTTCTTGTATACCTTAATAGTGAACACGCTATCGTTATATCCACAGTTTTGTGTCCAATACCTCCCATTGGGACTATGACTGCCATCTTAAGCGTCAGAGCAGTGCGTGTCATACATTGCGATTGCACCCAAGGTCACCTAGCAAATATCTATGTAGAAAGCAAGTACAGCCAATGTCAAATTGATGACAATCGAAAAGGGTAGTCGGTGCTACATAACTATTGATACAAAGCAAAATCTATCAGAATCTACAACTTGCGGCGACGGAGCTACAATCCGCAGCATGTCATACCACAATCTACACGGTTGACGTGCCGAGACCTAGAGTTACGATAGCATACACATTTGCGGCAACGACGATGACCCACAGGATCCAGCCCAGGATGGTTACGGTCCAGTTGTTAGCGTAGCAGATGGTATCTGGTTCTGCGCTCTCCAGATCACCCGCAGGCTCAGCACCCTCAAGCTGCTCGCACCCGCCGGACGACTCGCCTTTCGTCCTCGTGCTCTTGCCATCCGTGTCAGAGGACGCACCATCGTCCGTCACAGTCCGCGGTGGGAGCTTCACAGTCATCACGTCCTTGCGGCATGTGAGCAGCATCAACGGGAACACGATGAACGGGAGCACAATTGAGAGCACGACCTGCGATGCGACCAGCATCGCGTCCACCCCGTTCTTCCCTACAGCCACTGCAACGATCATCGACGGGATTAGTCCGAAGGATCTTGTCAATAGACGGCGCATCACCGGCTGTCGGAGGCATATAATCGGTTTAGCTAGTCCGAGAGCAGGACGGGAAGTACTTACCGAGAGACGCCACTGCAGGAACCCTTCCGCTACTGTCTGACCTGCCATCGTATCGATGATCGACGAACTCTGTCCAGACGCGAGAAGCGCAAGCGCAAACAAGATTGCCATGCCTTGTGTTGGGTCAATGTCAGTATCTACAAACCCAAGCACTTCAGAGGCGTTGCATACCTTTGCCTAAGATGCTACTGAGTAAATCGTATGCGTCAAACAGACTAGCGGGTCCTCCCGTGTTCTTCCCTACGCCGTAATAGAAAACGGCGCTGGCAAGAATGACGATGCTACCCATAGCGACAAGGGCGTTAGAACCATACAGATTGTGATTGCTTGTAGATATGCTTACAAGGAGTTGACGATGACGGCAATCCCGAGGAGGTTTACTGTGAGATCAATCATGCCGTGGTATATGTGAGCGTGCACAAATTCGTAAGGCGGGTTCTCATGCTCGGCGTGCGTTTTTGGGACCGTGGCATAATGCGAAACAGGGAGGATGCGGAATGCAGTGCGGCAATTGTGGATTACGTCGCCAAAGATCCGATACCGCCATGTCTTCTTTTCTTCTATGGTCAAGTCGTCTGAGAACGTGGAGGGAACGTCCGACAAGGGCATTCCTATTCTATCTTGCGTAGCGAGATGAGAGCCGAGAAATATGCCGTGTGGCATGACAGTCGCTCCTATAATTCCGATGGCTGTAAAATAGTCAACAGTGAGCGAGAGTGCAGGGAACGAGGAAGGGAACTCAGCATACCGGTATACAAAGCGCCCGACTCGATAATCGTGTGGGACGGCACATACCCAAAGAACGCCTCGCCCCAGTCCACTCCAACCCTAGAGATGACGATGGCCATACAGACGAGAACTATGAACACCTATTGGCAAAAGCTCTTGAGGATATTACTCTGACGTAGACTGCCACCACTGACCATCGAAGCGATGACACATTCGAATAACCGCACCGGGCGGCGGCCCAAAGGGTCCCTGATAGCGAGGAGGGCTAGGACATCTGAAGCTGTAATGAGCACGCCAGCCCACAATGGTAGCGTCGGGAACAGAAGGCAGAGCGCAGTCGCCGACCCAATGAGCTCGGCTAAGTCCGTAGCGATGATAGCGGACTCGGATAGGAAGTACAGAGGCCAGAACAAGAGCCAGCGATACAGCATTTTGTGTTTGGGCCGGTCGTGTAGAAGAAGGCGGCAGTGCGTTGCCAAGTCTACATGGAATTGGAGTCAGCACACGTAGACCTGGTCAACCGCACAAACGAACCGCGCCCTGTGACGACACCCAGTCTTGACGCTAGGATCTATTCATCATCGTGCATGAATTGATCAATAGGGCAGTGCGGAAAAGTCGAAATATATGTTTAAGTACCTGGAGGAACGTTGCAAATATTCCTGACAACAGTACGATGAAAAGAAGCTTATAGCCGTATTGTGAGCCGGCCTGCAGATCTACCCCCCAATTTCCCCTGTGGTGGAAGATAGTCTAGAGATGGATACAATTAGCGCATAAGTGACGTACGGGTCGAAATATCCAACGGCGCATACGAGGCCAACGCCCGTACGCTTCAAGTGGTTAATGACCGTCCAGAAAGCGGACCGAGTCACAGTCCATAATTTGGACATCCGGTGGGCCTTGTCGTCCTGCACGGAAAGCGCGCTCATCTGGCTCTGGTTATCCATGGAGGTAAAGAGAGAGTGGTACAGGATTCTGAATGAGTCCTTCTTGCACGACCTGCATTAATACCCAGAGGCCCACCCAACGGAGTGGATGAGGAACGAAAGTACGGTACTCATCTGCAAGTCACTTGTGTCTTCACATGCTTCACGTTTGGCACAGAGCTTGCAGGCAGCAGTCCACTGTGACCTCTATATACTTCGGGCGACCAGAGCGAGTGGGGCATGCAGGACGATGTTCGAGGCTTGACATTTTCCTGCATCACTCCATGTCACTATCATACTTGGACGGGATTCTGTCCTGTTCTGACGGGCTCGGGTGGTATTGCAGGCGCCTTCATTCCAAGGATAGATTCAACCTTGGCGGGCTTAAGGGTATTAATTTGTGATGTCCAGACAACGTCCAGAGTGCGTGTTCAACGTTATTTGACGTTCCCGTCCTTGCTTGCGGCGTCAGACCCGTGAGTCCAGAATCTTATCTGATAACGGTATCATCTTATCAGCCACCAAGAGATCAAGCGCCCATTTATATTCCCGGGCTGAGCACCAAGGAAAGGTGAGCCATTTGCGCGAAACAGGAAGAGGAGAACGCACGTCTTCTGATAGTCGGCAGCACATCCCAGACCAAATGCACGAGGATGGACCGCGCTAGGGGGCGCCAGACGCATTCTTGTCGTGAAAGTGACACGTCTTGTGACTTAGAGGAGCCAAATGCTGGATGCTGGCCCTCTGGGCCTTGTTTGAGTAACTTGGAGCAGAAGATGAGGAACATGGATAGATTGGATTACAGACAGCTGCAGTATTATATCTCAGAGGTGTGCGAACATGAACATTGTGCGGCTCACCAAAAGCCAGACGCTCCAATTGATTGTCCAAATTATTCCCCATTCGAGAGGGCCCATACAATCCATTCCTCCACTCAAATTTGAAAGATCAGCGAGGACACAGCAGAAACAAAACTATCATTCGCCAAGGTGCCTCAACACAGGCCGTGCAGAAAGATACGATACACCAAGATAGAGTTGGTGCGGTGCAACTTGAGCTCGCGGAGTGGAAAAGGACAGGAAAGGACCCGAAAGACTCGATCGGTGTCCGGGGTCCTTTCATCGACCCGTGCTCAATGGCCCGAGTCAATGTCCGTCAACTGTCTTTCTGCCCATCTCACAGTCCTCTTCGCTAAAAGAATGCGTTGTCACGAGCCGATAGCAGTAGAGTCTGCGAATAGCATACCTAATCTAAGGGAGGATGTACCAGGGCATTGCTGGTGTAACGTGAGTAATGCATGATCGAACAACAACTTTTCTCATACATCTCAGATCTTAGTCTATGTGACATCGTCCTTCTAGTTGTCCGTCTTAATGCACCATTATGAATGCAGAGATCGCTCGGATGCACTGTTCGCTGTTGTGTCCTGCTGAGCGCAGTGGAACATTGCAGGAAGCCTCTTGTCTGTGCGTTCACCAGCACCGACCGCAAGCCAATTCTCCGTCTCTGAGGGCTTCTGCGCAAATATCTGTAACTTGTCGCAAGACCCCTTACACAGTCCGGATTTGCAAGAAGGACCTCTATAAATTGCTAGGACAGCTTTCGAACACCATCATACATTGTCCACGTCAGTAAACGTTGACAAGATGATATAACATCGCGGCCCTTTCGGCGGATGCGTTGGGCACCCGCAATTGACGACCGTGTTGTCATTTGTTCAGATGTGTAAGCACTGTGCAGCCGTCCATCTAATGCTGACTTTTCTCATTGTACTTGTCATCGTCGTCTTCTCACCGCAAACTTTAACTTTATCATGTACGGTGCGAGCAACCGTATCCCTTGCACTAGTCTCATCTACTCATCCTGCCCTTGTTCATCAGATGAACGCTGGCTGCGAACAACGTTTCATCCCACATGAGGAGTTGTCATCCGATTTCGTTCAATTTCCGTGCTACAACACCGCCCTGCACAAGACAGAATAGGGACATCCTTCGCACATATCGCTATATGTCTTTAGTGAACCACACGCGTCTTTGAAACTTCTACAATCCACGTTCCAAGATACCGATATATGCTCTTGCTGATCGGTCACATCATCAGGGAGCATGGCGACAAGTTCGAAAGCTATGCTTATATAGCATCACTTAGTATGTGGACCATTCACAATAGCAGCGACCTTCCCCCTTCTCAGGAATATGTGCGCACAACCTGAAAAGACCCCTTTGCAATCGCGACCGGCCCAAGAGAGCATATTTTATTCGTATCTACAGCTCACTCGCCTGCACTTGTTCCCTCTCGGTTCCATTCTGTTCTTCTGGCCATGTGGTATGCATCTATCATCCCATGGTCTATCCATCACTCGCTTACTCGCTACTTTATCTTTCAAAGCGTTCGGAATCATGATGGCAGCCACCGGCCAGGCTTCAACCCCACGGTATTTCGAAGATATTGCTGAGCTGTTGGGATCCTTTACTGTTGGTGCAACTCTCGTCCACAGTGCGGCATGCGTGCTCAGCGACATTTGTGATAGGGATTTCGACGCGCAAGTCGGTATGTTAGCGACACATCGGTGTAAACTCTAGGAGGCTAAAATGGTTTTTCACAGAGCGTACCAAAACTCGACCACTCGTGACCGGAAAAGTGTCCATCGTAGGAGCTTGGGCTGTTATCGTTGTCCTGATGGCACCAGTTTTCGCTGCGTTATCTCTTGCTAACGCTCGAACGTGAGTATGAAGGAAGTCAAACATGGCCAATCGATGACTTAATGTCGGCCCTGCCGACTATTCAGCGTCGGTGCAGTCCTCTTTGGAGTGGTACCTCTTAACATCATTTACCCCCTTACAAAACGTTGGACATGGTGGCCACAATTCTGGCTTGGTGAGCAAATATCGTCTTGCACGATCTGCATATATCTATAGCCTTGACTACAGGACTCGCCATAAATTGTGGTATATTTGCGGCCTGGTATACCGTTGTCGAACTGCCTATGAAGATTATGTCTCCTCCACCTCTCATGTTTGCGGGTCTTGTGTGGTATGTATTGTTGTTTGTGAGGTCAGTGCTCATTCTCATATATGAGACAGCTGGACTATCGTATACGACACCATATATGCCTGTCAAGACCGCGCTGACGACATCAAAGCTGGCGTGAAGTCCACAGCGCTTCTGTTCGGACGACACGTTCGATTGATTTTGTTTATATTCTCTTTTGCCTTCGTGTCCTTGATGATTCTAGCCGGAGCCCAGAACGGCAACGGTATCTGGTACTTTGTGGTGTCTTGCGGAGGAGCGGCGTTGCACTTGGTATGGCAGCTGTCTACGTGGGACGAAACGGACAATACGGACAGTGCAGCTAAGTTCCAGGTACGTACCTGCTTCTTTCTCCATTTCTCTTCTCATGTACGCTTTTGAAGGCCAATGGAAACATGGGATACATCGTGTTCAGTGGTCTTGTTATGGACTACATTGCGAAGATAATCACACTGTAGCAATTCACCACCCGTCCCTGATGTCCTCTCTGTTAGCCCACTATGGTTGTCCCATGACCGGCGTGTTCAGAATACACCGATAATACGAAAGCTCTCGGGGTTGTCGGCATTGCTTGAGTCATCATACCAGTCTAGGACGATGTATTTCAGCTTTGCCACTCACAACTATCACACGCGACCAATCTGGTTTGCTATAGGAACTCGATGCTGACGGTGGCTGTCCAATTTCGATCGCAAGAGCAACTCGCCGTCCCGTTCGTATGCGTCGCAATCTCACCCCTGGACCGTAAACAGCCATTACAACCCACAGCCGCTTCACTCGTACCTATCAGGTGTGTGTTGTGCTCTATTCGTGGTGAATTTCTATGACTGTCGTTCGCAGGTGTTCTGTTCACATCTAAATTTGATTGTGGCGTCGTTCACGTGTGTGCAAGACTTGATGTGTCTAGTCTTGCTCGACAACTAGCTCTCTGTTGTTTTATTTGATTCGTTTGGTGCTCAATGCTCCATCTGAGGTTGTCACCTAAATGCTCATTCGTTTTGACAAGCACGACATTCTTGCAACGGTGAAGTGGCATCGACCCTACTTGCCCGTGCGAACCGGTTCGTCTTTTCCCACTGATACTATCTTGACTGTTGATATCGTTGATTACAACTTTGTTCACTGAAGCTGGTTTCGTATCAGGATCTGCTTTTCACAGGTGCTAGAATTGTGTGTGTTTCATGCCTTTGCTACCGATCTGCTCGTAATTGCGCGATCGATTTGATGAGCAACAGGCATCCGTTTACATAAGTATGCCTTGAATCCCATGGTATAGTGGACGCGCAAGACTGCGTCCATATCCTTACTGTATCGCACCAGACAACTATGGATACCACGGACGGTCCCATGCCAGCCGGCCGACCGACGACGATTCCTTTGGTTGTTGCGCAGTACATGGCTGGTGAGTATTGCATGCTGGTATTCCCAGTTTCAGTTATATTCATGGGTTGGACATAGCAATTGGGTTTTCGTGGTTTGTATGGGACTTCATTCTCTCACTCCAGGATGAGGTGGAATACATATGGAGACGCTCGAAATGGGACTGGTCAAGGATGGCCTTCTTGTGGGTCCGTTACAGTACTGCGGTTGGTCTCGCGTATTCAACATATCGTGCGTGTTTTTGCTTTACGTTTGACTCTTCGAGCTGCTAATTTGTGCTACCAACAGTGGGCAGTGGAACGCAGAAACATCTGGACGAGACTGTGAGTATACTGTCGTACATACACGATAAATTCAGTTCGTTGATCAACATTCTCAGATGTGTGTGCTATAGTTGCACTGCATTCAACCGGTGTTTATACTACCTTTTCAGATGCACAGCCTCTTTTGTCGTCATAACCACCCTTGGCGTGACTACGATAGCGACGTCGCATGGTACGTATGCTTGCAATATTTGTTTATCAATTTACTGACATTCGGCCGTAGCATATATGGCATATCGTTTACTCCACCTTTGGGAGTTCGGAGACAGGATCATAATTGTCCTGCGAATTTTGTTACCTAGCTTCTTGATAGGCGAATGCGTGTCTTATGTGTTT
Organism: Phlebia tremellosa; assembly: GCA_011032875.1. Lineage (NCBI taxonomy): Eukaryota > Fungi > Basidiomycota > Agaricomycetes > Polyporales > Meruliaceae > Phlebia > Phlebia tremellosa. Next base: position 23,593 of record JAAIFI010000344.1, read on the forward strand.
GCAATCAAACAGCTTCTTGGTAAATTCCCGCCCTCTCTATCACATGCGCGACTATGACACGAACTGGTGTTGTACACAGTCGGGGCACAGTATTCATCGCAATATGACAGCTGTTTCTTGAACAACAATCCGAAAGGTTTGCTGGGAATATTCGTGTGCATGGTGAGTGGTTCCAGAAAACTAGATATCCTTCGTAGCTTAATGTGCTGGCGATACAGCTCGTGTGGGATGTCGTCGTCTTGATTCTGACAGTCAGCAACGCTTTGGATCGTCCGTACCGAGAGCGGATTGATGTCATGAAACGCTTAAAGCACGACGGGACCTTGTGGGTTGTGGTACGTCTTCATTCTGATCGGGCATTTCTCCATACTGATGGTCATCTCACATCTAGTTCATATTTCGTGAGTTTATTCTCTAATCGCTGATTGGGATATCATCGTGACCTCCATTGTTGTTCAGTGGACGCATTGGCGATGACGTTGGTTTGCTTAAATGGCGGTGTAAGTGCTCAGGGCCCAAGATATTGCCAACCCGCTAGAGAGCTAATCATCTGGTTTCTCTGATTCTAGTCGAACAGGATATTCACTGCAGCAAAGTGAGGGCATTTATCTCATATATCTTGAGTGTCACTTGAAGGATTGCTAATGGCGTCTTGTACAGCGTGACATGGACAGAGAACTGTATTATTGTGACCCGATTAATCCTGAAACTCGAGAAGATTAAATCCTCGCCTCCTCGCCTCTCTCCTATTACAGATGCATACGAGCTCCACGTTCGGAAGTAACACTTATAAGTAATGTCAAGTTCTGTCACTATGTATGCGACTGCAGATGCCTGACTGAGACTTATCAAGCCGTCCTGTAAGCGGGAGCGTGAGCTTGCTTTTTTCAGTACCGCGTGAATCTGACCGGTCGTAGATAACAACGGAGATGGCTGAGAAATTGATAAACCGTTGGTGGACTACGATAGCTAAGTTGCAAATACGTTCAGTTCAAACGTTCCCGCATTCAACCATATCCATTTGCAGCGCATGTAGTCAGATCTCAACGCACTCCAAAATATGTTATGTGTCTTTGGTACGGACGACCTCGCTGTCTCATGGAGTTCCGGGCGAGGAAACTAGCACAAATATTGATCAGCGGGACATCGTAGGACTCCACAAGCGATCTATAACTCGAATCGCACTGCTGAGAAGATAGAGGAGATTCGAAGTTACAAACCGCAGCACTGTGTGAACTGAGGTCTTCGTTCTGTGAAGCTATTCTCACAAATCATTCGCTCTACGACTTAACGTGACAGACGAAGCACATGGTGTGCAGTCAGATGGAACTACAGTAGGGTGGCGATACTATACAAGCGCCGGACCGACGTGAATTCGAACCGAATGTCCATCGTACCAATGGAGCCAAAGTCACTTGTTACGGGTCTACTTCACCGTGCTAAATATAAGTTGGTCCGGTAAGCTCTGTTATGCGGCTTATATACAACGATTAAATTGACAGGTAAGCATCTCTGCAACAGACCTGGTATGCCCATACAATTAATACTAATCTTACGGTGCACTAGATCCCATTCAAAGAGGCCGAATAGAGGACTTTCTTAGCGGAGAATATCTCGTAACAACTGAGGACCTCGCACTGAGACGCCATATGTAGGGTGCAAGTATCTATGCTGCGCGGCAAACGAGCTTCCCTTCTTCGAATGTTAGAACGCTACGGGTCTATGGTCACACGTCAGGGCTATCACAGTGGGAGATTACGTCTTAAGCTCACTGTGCATGTGCTTACCCTATAAAGCCTGATAGCATGCACGACAAGACACCCCTTATCGCCCCTCAGCTTTCACACCATGGCGAAAGAGCAGGGTACGCGACACACATTCTCCGAAACCGATGTCGAGAAATGGTTGCCCGTGGTACAAGATGTACACTCTGTACATGAATTGTCGCCGAGCATAATCGATCCTGTGGCAGAACGAAGGCAAGTCATGTCAGTCTTGAACTCTAGCTGGTCAATTGAAAGGCTTGAGCAGACTGGTCTGGCGGATAGATCTCCGTATAGTGCCTTCTTCGATGTTTATCTACTTGCTTTGCTTTCTAGATCGATCGAATATTGTGAGTGGTGTATGGGTCTTTTGGTGGGGCGTGCATTTGCTCATGGTCATGTTTAGGGAAATGCGAAGTTATTGAATAGCTCGACGGGCGACTCTCTAGTGCAAACCATTCATATTTCTGACCAGCAGTATCTTGTCGCCCTCATGATATTCATTGTCGCATATACCATATTCGAGACACCTTCTAACTACCTGCTCAAACACTTTTATCCCAGTCGATGGTACGTTCACAATCAGTCAGTGCCATCTCTTCTCATATCCATTGAACCTTCAGGATCCCGCTCCTTATGCTCGGTTGGGGGTTGATGACGATGATTCTCGGCGCCGTTAACGATTTCGCAGGACTCGTCGTAGTCCGTTTTCTTCTTGGCGCCTTCGAAGCTGGCCTCTTTCCTGGAATCATCTATTGCTTGACGTTTTGGTATAAACCAGATGAACGTGCCCTGCGCGCCGCTCTTATTTGCGCATGTGCCACACTTGGTAAGATCATATCTATATTGACTGCCTCAGTGCAGTCTCACATCTTGTCTTCGTAGGTGGAGCCTTCGGCGGTGCCATCGCATATGGCGTAGGCCACATGAACCGCGTGCACAACTTACAGGCCTGGCGCTGGCTCTTCATTATCGAAGGCGCACCTTCTTGTTTATGCGCCATCATCGCCTTCTTCGTATTCCCGGACTTCCCTGAGACCGCGAAATGGCTGTCTGCCGAAGAACGTGAGATGGCGGTGGAGCGCATAAAAGGCGAATCTTCCCTTGGCCATGCGAAGATCACCTGGAAAGAGGCGAAGCAAACACTGCTTGATTGGCGGCTATACTTGCACTATCTTGCGTTCATAGCAATCTCGGTCCCGTTCTTGAGCATCTCAATTTTTACGCCAACGATTGTGTCTGGCCTTGGGTACGAAGGCTTGCAGGCACAATTATTTACTGTTCCCCCATATGCGATTGCGTTTGTAGTGATGGTGATTGTCGCATGGCAGTCAGATGTACGAGGGCTGCGATCCTGGAGCGCGTTCATTTGTCTCTTGATAGCAGGCATAAGCTTTCTCGTACAAGGTTAGTCATCTTCTTCATGTTTGGGACCCCTTATTGAATGTTTCCACGCAGGAGCTTTGCCACCGCAGTCGTTCAAGGCCCGATACGGGCTACTCTGCGTGGCGGTCACATTCTCCTTTGCCAGTATACCACCGCTCCTGAGCTGGCTCATGGCGAATTTGAGGAGCACTGGTGCTGCGACGCTAGCACTGCCCCTCAACGTCTCTGTCGGCCAAGTTGGGCAAATTATCGGTGAGTAGATCGCCATTTTCTCTATGTCAACCGCAGTTGGAAACATGCTTGACTCGGTTAGGAGTCTATATCTATAAGAGTTCCGAGGCGCCTGGCTATCCGACAGGTCATTTCACCAACGCAGCGTTCCTCATCATGGGAGCTATTGTCGTACTATCTCTGCATGTAATGTATAAGCGTCGAAATAAGGCGTTGAATGCGAACGAGAAACCATGGCAAGTATGATATACGATACAATCTTTCGTAATCTAGATTTATATATTATATTGCGAGGGTTGCCATTGGGCTCCTCATGGCACTGATACCGGGACGGATGGTGATGAAGTAGGGTAAAGAAAGGAATTTGGCGGTACCCGAACAGCTGCACCTGAAACTGCAATGGAGGTCTCAAGTATCAAGCAGCCCGCCGGCGCATAGTGCCAAGGGGCGGCTGATGCGGCCATCTCTATGTTCCGAGTAAGTACTGTAAACATGGAGACTTGACCCTTCATCATCATGCAGGTACAGATGAATCCCAATAAGCAGAACCAATACCCACACTCTCTACTGTCTGAGTACCCGGCGGTATATTCGTATTGACCCGATGTTCTGGAGCCAACTAACAATCGCCAGTACCGCAGAACAAAGGAGTATAACTTTGGAGGTCATCGCCGCGATAAACCTATACTTCCTCAAACTTGATCTGAGCCCAAGAACCGCGTATAGGTGCCGCTCGTCCTGAGTAACGTTTACGCCTTATAAGTAGACATTTAAGTCATCATCTATCAGGACATTCGACTGCCACGTATCGTCAGACAACAGCTCGGAGGCAGTTCTGAAACACATCTTAGTGCATACGGCACAGCTCACCTGCGTAACAAAATGATAGAGAAGGGGGATAATGGACGCAGTTGTTACATGAGGTAAAGTCTGCGACTCTCATGAGTAACGCGTCGATGTCGTGGGAGAATTGATAATTGAGTACTGTCCTTAGGCCATACCGCTATTAGGTGGGAGCGGTGCGATATGTGGCAATATGTACATGCCGATATCTCAATTTAGCTAGATGAAATAGTGTTTGCATCAAGTGCAGCTGTGAGATGCTTGCAAGGTGTGAGCGAGCACAACAACTCTTTCCAGTATCTGCTAGGGAGCGGACGTTAGTACTGTGTGCAGGAATCATGAGATAGGCAGCAACGGCACCGCTCTCTGCTCCTCCTACACGAGTTTTTGTTTTTAGGAGGCCACCTATCACAGCTACGCCGCTCAGCTTCGCAGAAGTAGCATACCATGAATGTAGGTACCTGATGGGTGGCACGGTTGGTATAAGGGTTTGGAGCCAGGTAGAGACAACTGTGCTGAACGCGTCGCTGGATTGTCGCTGTTGTTGGACTTGCTGAACGCTACGGCATTCACTGCAGTCGGAAGTACAATTTGTAGAGCAACCGAGAATAAGCATGCATATCCAAATTAGCTACGCACAGACATCACAGGTTCAGCTCGCCCTCCACTGCCTCACGCTCTAAACCTAGACGCTCCAATACCCGCTCCCACCGTTCGTAATCCTTCCGCTTGAGATATCTTAGCATCTTCGCTCTCTTGTGGATAAGATGCAGTAGACTACGACGATTTGACACGTCCTTCTTATTTTTCTGGAGACAGTCCCACATGTTGCGGATCTGCATCGTAAGCAGCGCAGCTGAATGAACCAAATGTTGATGTCAGTCGCGTTAAAAAAACAAAAGCACTAAACAACGCACCTTGCACTTCCGCACGTCCCGAATCGTTTGGCTTGCCCGGTTCCGAGAATGCTGCAATGCATCTACGCCTGTTCTCGAAAGCAATGCCCCTCGCGTTCGCGTTCCGTAAGTCTACCACTCGTGCCAACATAGTCGCCTTATACGCTTCCGTAGATTCTGCGGATTGTTCACCGACTTTCGCGAACTTGGGTTTCCGGACACTGAGAGTCCGCTCCAGCGACAGTGTGGGTAGGACTTCGAATAACGCCTCCTTATCGCTGTCCCCAAGACCAAAGTTCATATATTTCGGGAGGACAACTTTGTCAACGGATCCTGGTGGCGAGGGTTGCAATGGAGGCATGGATTCTATCTCTTCCGGTGTCACTAGGATTTTGGCGAGGTCACAATTCAGCCATTTGGCCTCATCACCTGGGCGGTGTCCAAGAACAACATGAGGTTTGTTGAGCTGTGCAAGGGCTTTGCGTTCCTTGTGTCGCATTGCAACAGGATTGACATCGCCTGGAGGCTTTTGTCGCTGTAATGAGGCGAGCTTGGCGGCGGTTGAGTGCATGTTCCTCAGTGACCGCGTGCTGCTAGATGCCACTAAACGCGAACCTGAGACATTCTCAGAAGTAAATTCTCTATAGCTCCATGAATGATACGTACATTGTGCAAACCGTGGACCCAACATTGCTCTCGCTGCTTCCGCCGTCGCCGCGGTCGTTGTGAATCTTGACGCCCAACGTTCCCGGGAAATAACAGCCGCGTGACCGTGAGAACTAGATAAACGCCCGCATATATAAGGCCTTTTTTCTGCTGCCTCTCTTTTCTTCAGAGAGATATGCCACGCTGGTCGATGTCAGTATTTCTACCATCGAATTCAGTGCCAGTGACCTATTGTGTCCTGTCCTCTCGAGACCATGGCTATCGCCCATCCAGGCTAGGAAGTGTCGCGATGCATCATATCCATGTTGCGGCATGTCGATTTTTCCTGTGACATATATTTCTGTACTTCGTCTGCCCTGGCTGGATGTGGCCTGTTCGCCTTGTGTGTGTAGATTATCTTCCGTTCCAGCAAAACAAACACAACCTGGTCCGTCCACTATGTGCGTGCAGACCTCGTTAGGCAGGTCTGATGGTCAGACGGGAATGCGGAACAATCAGGGAGTACTGCATGTGGCAAATTGCCACTTTGACATCTCTGGGCGTATTTGGATTGGGGGTGGAGTGCTAACCTTTCGTGTCTGTACAGTATGTCCCGTCTCAGGAGAACAATCAAAGGATTTTGAACGAACGTATGATGATCTTCGAATTATACGAAGGATAATCTAAGAAATATTACATAGTATCTTACAGCAAGTAAACAGGATGCCCCATCTATCGCTACAGTCAAGAATCCGATTGAAAGCCGAAGAACCGTCTTGTCGTGGTTTCATGAAACATCGTGATCACCGTTATTCTATCGTTCGACGTGCAAGAGAGACCTCAAAACCAGCTTGAGGACCTCTTCGCGCGACGCTTGAGCATACGCTTCTTGTTGCATGTACCAGCAGAAGGTGCGGTCGTAGCTGCGGGAGACTGAACAGGTGCAGATGACGCAGGTGCAGAGGCAGACGGTGCGGGGTCAGATGAAGCTGCCGGGGAACCCTGGGTAGGAGGCGCGCTGTCGGTACCACCAGCCACAAGATTCGAGAGGGGTGGGCCAGGGAAGGACGTGTAGTTCGAACCGGGGTTGAAGACCTGAAAGCAATCTGGTCAGTCGAGAAGGTGATCAAGAGAACTTTAGGACGTACATCAGGGTCGAAGATACCTGGGTCAGTGTCTTGGTATGCACCAGGGAAGGATACGGTCGAGCTGGGCACTCCACTGCCGCTACCACCGATGCGTACTTGGGTGCATGATGGGTAGAACTCGGCTCCGCCAAGAGTCGTAGCAACGTGCAACGCAATGATCTGTGTGTGGTGTAAGCAATGAAAGACGGTTGGAGATGTTCGACATACCTCGTGACGGATGAGATAATCGCCCGGTTCGATGTTGGTGGGCAGGGTCAAGTTGTACGGCTTGCCTTCAACTGTAATGTAGTATGAGTAACGTAGAGGTGGCCACTATTTCCAAGTCGTGACTTACAGAAGTTCTGTTGTACCCAGGTGTCACTACCTTGCTCCTTGCCGACCTGGTCAATTTTGAACCACTGCGCGTTCGACGCGTCAAATTTGTCGCATGTTGTTCCAGAGCACGAAGCCATATAGGTCATCAGTGGACCAATGTTATGAGGCCACTGAGAACATCATTGTAAGTACAAGGAAGAAACCACAAGTCCGGCTGAACACTTACGGTACCACCAGTGCCTGAGGCCCATGAAAATGAAACGGCACTCCCGGGGTTCGCAGAAGCAACCGTTTGAGCCACTGCAGCATTCTGCCCGCAGGACAAGAAAGGATTGTCAGCGCCCTTCACTGGGCTCACATCGTCTATAAGCCGGATAGGCGATGCAACTACTAGATGTCAGAATAAGCCGGAAGTCGATGTGAAGTCAACTCACAAGCATCATTGTTGGGCACGTTGCCCTGGTATGGCGTGCCATCTATTGTGACCTGACTGAGGTATCCGTGAGCGGCCACAGACGGGACGAGGGTTATCAAGCCCAAGAGCGTGAGGAATGTCGGGGAGAGAGCCTTGATCATGGTAGATAGAGTAAACGTTAAAGAGAAACCTAAGCAGATGAAAAGACTCGTCAAGAGCCTAAGTGAACGAGGGGGGAAAATGAAGTGCAATTAGAAAACCATGAACTCGCAGAGCGGTGATTTATACACCTCCAACTGTGGCCCGGGACACAAACAAAGCCTAATTCAATGCCTGGCAACAAGACAGGTCAAAATTGCATGGCCTTTGTCAAGGCACGCGGATAATGCCAGGGGACAATAGACACGCAGGAGCCATCATGTCCGCTGCGGCTGGTTGTCCGAAGGACAATAGCGGAGGTACATGACACCTGCAGACGACTTCCGAGCAGGATCGACACCGCACATTGGACACCAGCCATCAACTGACACACGAGGCTTTTAGTGAGGCCAGCAGTTAAGCACGATGGCAAGTAGATGCTCTGATGGCGGTACATGGCAGGTACTTGTCAGAGACGCGCCCGTGAAGTCGTTATTTGCAGATGTTTGGCCGCATACGGGCGCCCCGCTGTAACGGATCGGGCTTGTCGTTCCCTTATCATTTCC